>JAZHYW010021909.1:0-18630 GCA_037355805.1 Ixodes ricinus
TTGGTATACTTCGTTTCCGCTTCGGTTCAGACGCAGCCGATGCTACAAGCGCGAGCTTGTGGCCGAGACCAGGGCTTGCACTGCACGAGCGCGCGCGCTTGGCAGGGATGCTGAAAGCCCCGAGCTCGCGCTTGCAGCTTTGGCTGCGTCTGGCCAGCTGAAACAAGCATTGACCCCGTAAGTGATGACGTCACAACATGGCGTCTGGGTCCAAACAAAGCGTTGCTAGGGACGTTGCTATGGACTAATGCATGGAGACTCCACATGAGGCTAGATTTTTGCTTACAAGTAAGTAAACAATTTTTTGTAAGCAACCAAACCTCTTGATATCTAATTATGAAGATGTTCTTGTCGTCTCAGTGTCGTATCGCAACGATGAAAGCCATTTCTGAAGTCTTACACTCCGCTTTGCTTTGGTAGCAGACGACACGATAGATTTGCTGGCCTCTGTTGCAGCGGGCGTCTTCATTAAACGAGCGACAAAAACAAGTGCATCACCATGGCCGTAAAGGCCTCCGCAATGTGCGTTTTTTTTCCTCTGAACAACCCAGCTTAGTTACGAGGGTGAAAATGCAGCAAAATCAAACCACGTCACGCAGATCAGTTACGACGACGACCTGAAGTGCATTACCGGCGTAGTGCAGGCTACCATGAGAAACAAATCGTACGCCGTCGAGGTAAGTCGTTTGTTATTATTATTATTTTGGTTGTCAGGTTATTAAAGAATTGCATGTCTATCGCGATTTCGCAGTATTTTGCTCTTTTTTTCCCCTTGGTATACATCAAATTCCGTGGATGTGCTCTTTTGGTGAAGATCTTCATCGAACCCGCGATGCGAGTACAGTCTGTAATAGACTCACCTTATGTTTTTTATCCAGTTCTTTCGCGCTTTGGGGTCTTGCGGAAATCTGAAGAAACTGCAAGAATCTCTCTCCACGCGATGGTTACAACCAGGTATACGAAGCACCCTCGCATAGCGCGAGTCCGCAAACAAAATTTGGGATCTCAACCGTTCGCCTAAAGTGCTTTTCTCGCGGGTGCAATGCGATCTTTTAGCAGACTATCATCTCGATCGACGCCCGGACTTTCGATAAACCATATTTTGCATCGCACCCCACTATGAAATCTTAAAAGTGTATGAAACTAATTATATTTCAAACAAATGCGATGTCAGAATATCGTCTTTATTCACACGATTCAAACGACGGCCCCACTTGGCCGGCGGGCGTGTGGCAGACGGCATACTTCTTGCATTCGTCGTCTGCTGCAGGCATCTTGAGGACCGGAAGTTGCAGTCGTAAATATTTCAGAAACGAGCGATTACCGGCACACTTCTGTCGAAACATATATGACATTCAAGCTTTCTATATCTGTGATTTTTAGAAGTTTAAATCCTACTCCTGATTTTTGAACGGTCGAGTTTTCGTAGCGAAACCGAGCCACATGTATTCGTCCATAACAACGACCCTAGCAACGGTTTGTTTGGACCCATGACGTCACACTTACGGAGTCAATTGTGCGCGCTTAAGCTTGAGATTATATTAAATTTTCTCCGAGCGGCAGAGAGGGGCGACCGCACCAAGCGCGGTCTGATTGGAAGCCTAGCTTGCCGCCGTCTACAAACAGCAGTTCTCAAACGGAGGCATCGATAAAACGTACACCTTTCGCTAAACTGTGCTTCAGATAAACCATACCCCTTTCGCTAAAATCAGCCTTGATATAACGGCGTTCGATCAACCGTAGTAAATCCGCTTTTTTGCTGTTAGTACCGGACCGACCGCTCTCGCACAGCGAAATAATTTACTTTGTATATTTCACTTTTTTTATCATCTGGTTAACTTGATCGCTTCACGGAGTTGGAAGTCTTTCGAGTCTGTAAGTTGCCAAGCCAATTCATTTGCGGGTGCAAATGCCGCGATCGGCAGGTTGCTCGAATTTGGTTTCACTTTCCTCCCCTCCAACTTTGCGTGAACTCGTCCGGCCGGGGGCCGGCTCTTCGACAGAGACGTCTGCGCTCAAGTTTAAAGTCTCCTGCCTCCGTTTTCTCGGTTGGGACGCGCGTCTGTCTCCTTTTGTTTCTATTCACTTTCAGTGCCCGCGCAAAGTCCGTCTGGAAGGCGGCACAGGGAAGCGTTGCGCCGCGTGCACAAAGTAAAAACAGAAGGAAAGACCTCGCGCGAAGTCGCGGAGTTCGCGCGGGTTCTGGCTCTTTCGTTTGTTTGGGGTCTGTTTTTGTTTGGGTTAGTTTTCACGGTGATCATTCCGCAGCGTTGTTGAATGCTAGACATCAAAACAAGTAAAACACGTACAAATAAGCGCTCCGCCACAATTTTCTTTTCCGGTGAAGACCATCTGCAGGTTCCGTGAAAATTACTAAATAGCTACTTTTCGGTAGTCTAGCTGGCCTGCACTACAAACACGCATCGCATGTTTTAGGCAAAAATAAGTCTAGCTAGCCGTTTCACACTCAGCCCATCCTGGTTCTTTATTCAGTTCCTTGTGTGCGCTTGTGGTGTATTGCTGTCAGAAGACGTGCTCTAGCGTTCGACCCTGGTATACAGAGAAGTGAGATTTAGAAGATTTCATTGAGGTCCTGACGAAGATGAAAGGCTCAATCTTCAGGAGCAGCCAAGTGAAATGGCTTTGCCGTGACTGTTTGTTTTTAGATGAGTGCATAGATATGTGCTCCATTAGCTTCTCGGGAACTACGGTTCAGGCTCTCAGGGAGAACATCGACGGGTTGCCTCTCAAAAAGTTGGATTTTGCGGCAGTCTACATAGGATGGAACAACCTGCAGAATGGCGACAGGGGGTCAGCGGTGGTGAAAGGTTGTAGATAGGGACTCTAAATTTCGGATAAATGCTATTAACTCTGTAAACACTCGCCGGTGAAACTATCGCTAATTTAGATTTATCCGAACAACTCCGAATTCGACGGCTGTCAGTTGTAAAATCTTGAGCGGTCTTGACCTTTTCCAAGTGATCCTAGGACAAGTTTTGCAACCGTTTTCTTTTTCTTTTTAATCGTAAGAGTCAGAAGAAACGCCTTAGTCTGCAATATTCCTTTGTCATCCTCGCGGGAAACAGGAATTTGATAATCAGTCAGACTTTTAAAGTATCCGCACGCAAAAGGCAGGACTGTGCCAAGGAATACAGATATCTTGAAGTAACTTAGAGACACATTTTATTGTCTTTATCATAGAACCTGAAAGTGTAATGAAAGAAAGGAAACAATGGAAGGAAGAGGAAATTGTGGACGGACGGTCTACCTTTATGCACCTTTATATGCGCGCATGCAAACACTAATACCCGTGCCACATGAGGCGACTCGAATGCCATTTAAAACGAATGACATTCGTGTGATCGACGAATCGCCTCGCGATCTGTTGCGCGTGGAACGCCCCATGCTCGGAGTTTCGCGCGCTGATTGACCGATCGATCAAATGTCATTCGTTGCAAATGGCATCCGAATTGCCCGTGTCGCACGGGTATTAGAATACCTTGGATCACGATGAACATCCACCAGCTCACTTGGACTTCTGAATCGATTTACTTTATGGTTTGCAAGTCTTAGAGCGTTAATTAAAATGTTAATGAAATATCTGTGTTAATTACCCACCTAATTCCACAAACAACCTTGTGCTTAGTGACCTCCCTAGTCGGGTAAGCTAATGGCAAAATTAAAAGCGTCCTAATGCCATTCTTCTTTATTGTTCATGTAATACGTTTGGTGCAACTAAAAGATAAAAGAAAACAGTATATAAATCAACTTCGTGAGGAAATATGCTATCAAGAGGCTGGTTCTTTCCACCTTATGTGCGAGCGAAGCCGACGCTACAAGCGCGAGCATGCTGCTTGTAACAGCGCCTGTAGTGCACGAGCGCACGTGCGAAGCAGGAACGCTCAGAGCGTTGGGCTCGTGCTTCTTGCTTTGACTTCCCTCGCCATCCCACTGCCGTGGCGCTGCCTTGAGCATGGCGCACACGCAGTGCTTCTTCTCTTCAAAAACGAGATGCTGCGATACCGCAGTGCCTACACCCAGTGTGGGCAAAGCAAGCGTGTTTGCGAAACATAGCGGGCTTCGCGCGCTCGTCTAGAGCCAAAATTGCGCGCTCACACCGAGAGATGTAAACAGAGTGTCGAACCGAAATTTTTATCGGTACGGTTCCGGTTCGGGTTCACGGATTTCGGTTCAGCTCCGGTTCAGTTCCGGGGAGCGAAAAATAACGGTTTGAACCGGTTTGAACCGGTTTGAACCGGTTTGAACCACTAAACTGAGAATACATTTTCCGCGTTCCTTTTGGCAATAGACACTTTTTCAAGAGTGAAACGAGTAACTATATAGCCTTTTACCGTTTCTTGAATCCCCCTTTTTTTTTTCAGGTACCAAAATAAATTCCGTTGTTTGATTTCGATGAAACAGTAAATGAAAAGCTAGATTAACATATATAACTCAACATCTATTTGTTTTTACCTCAGTCGCACATATATTTAACTGAATCTAAAGGTTATCAGTCTGGTGGGTCGTCTAAAATGCGTGTGATTAGTAGACCTTTGCGTCGCAATATTAAAAGTAGAGTCCTGCCGTGCTCTTGTACTTAAGAAATTAATTAGTGCATACAATCACGAAAGGGGCATGTTCTCGACATATATATTTTGAAATCTAGATTATAAAATACTTTTCACAATATATATCATGACGGTGCAACTGAGCGTAAAGCAATAATATTTTCAAAATGTCAAGTAAGTTTTAGGAGAAATCCTTTCAGTCTACCTTTTATAAAAACTTTCAGCGGCAAATACAACGCTTGCTTTCCCGAACAATTATGTTTACACTCAGCGCCGTGATGCAGGCGAATAATAATGCAGAAAAGAGTAACCTTCGTATTCAGTTCGGATACTGACCTAAAATAGAGCGCATTGAAGTGACCTTTTTCGGCATAGCTTGGCGTTTGATGTTTGTTCTTGTACAAGATGCCGGTCAATTCAATTTGTAAATAAGCATCACCCTTGCCAATTGGTGATTTGTTGTTAAATAAAACAGAGTGGTATTTCATAGTCTACTCGCAATTACGCCTATCTAATTGGTCACTTTCTGATGGTCTGCGTGCGCAATCGTCATAGTTCTGCCACGCGCCACTGTGTATGTACCTTGTTTCCATCCAGCCCACATACACAAAATTGTTGTTCATCAAATAAAAGAAGCAACAGACTTCTATACGTTTTAAATTTGAATATCCGTCAGGAACACAAGTAATTTAAATCAGCTTCAAAATGAAAAAAAAGTGCATAAGTTTCTTTCAAAATTACTTATACACGTGGCTCTCGAGGAAAAAAATTGCCGTAAAAGAACTTCATGGTGATGGGCCCTTATTTATGTTGACCAGTCTTCAGGTAGTAAGAAAATATTTGTTGTTGCTATCAATTAATTTAACTGTATGGAGTTCACATAATCGCTTCAGACCGACACGCGGAGGACGATACTCGAAAATACGCCATCTGTTGAGTCTGCGGAACGTGCTTATTTGTTCGCTGTTTGGCAGTGTGAAACACCAGGTCGCGTGGTATGCGAAAAAGAACTATGTGCTCATGTTATAGATCTAAAGGCAAATGAACGAAATGTGCAGAGGGAGAGATAATAAATTATATTCTTCTAAATAATGCCATACACGACGCCTTACTGCAAAAAGAACTATATAGGGATGCATATTTTAAACGTAAACACGTTTGACGGAACTCCGTCTCATTGGGTCAGAAAGATTGAGAAATACAGAGCTTCACAAACCAAGTCCTAAACATTTAGTTGCCCGATGTTTCAATAGGTCGGGCTCCATAGGTCAACAGCCAATTAACCGTCGGCGTGTGTCAACGGACTAAGGCACCTGCAGAAGAAAATTTAGTGAACCAAACGACACTGTGTAGATAGAAAAGAAGCTGCTGCTCTCCACGTGCAAATAGTCGCCCTTGATAAAAAAACAAAACAAAATAACAAATCGGTTTTGAAACGTCGGAAGTCATGCGCGCTCCAAGATTTTATGAGGCTGCAGCATATAATCGCGAGACTGCTATATATAGTGCAAAACTTTACAATTTCGACATCCCCTTTTGCTACACTTTGTTTCAGCTTAAAGGGGCATTGCAAAAGGACGAAGAAAACCAAATGCTGCTTCGAACGGCGTGCCTATCATTATCAAACATGAGCGTTCAGTGGCGACATTGGTCTAGAACGTCGGATAATAATGACATAGAATTCTAGAGGTAGAACTGGCTAAATAGGCGCAGGTTACCCCTCCTGATCCTTTCAAGCATGTGACTTGCACTCATACATTTGCTTGGAACACCTGTAAATTGGTGGGGCGCTCACATCATCATAACTGGATGTTAATTTCCAACACTTAGGAAGATCGCTCATGGTTGTTTTACGCTCTTGTCGTTTAGACCAGTATATACTGTACATAACGCGTTTTCGGTTTTTGGTTTTGTTCTAGTCATGACACCACTGTTTGTAAATGAAATTTTCTAACCAGGTTTTCTATTGGCTCAGACCAATAACGTCATGAACAAAAGAAAATGCGCTCAAAATTTTGAACCTCTTTCAAATATTATGTTCAAAATACGCCAGATTTCTTGTTCATTTTATGTTTAATCTGTTACTAGAGTCCCAGCCACTAATTAGAGCAAAAGCAATGCAAATTAAAACAAAATGATCAGAAACGCTTTTCATGGCCCCTTCAAGTCTAGATGCAGCTTATGCTACAAACTAACACTAAGCTTTTGGCTAGGCACAAAGATAAAGTGTCGCGAGAATTACACAAGGCATATGAAATTAATACCAGGGAGGAGAAATGTTTAAAGTGACACGTCCCTGTTTTTATCTACAAATCTACAAATGAGTTCGAATTTTTGAAAGGCGGGCTGAGCAGATAGGGTAAACAGGGTTTTTGTGGCTATATAACGTGTAAGTTTCAATAAACTGCAGTTTAGAGTGCGCCTTGTCCTGTTACCCTTCGTCTGTGTCCCTGTATTTTTCGGCGCTTTTTGTTTGCAATGGAACCAACTGGCCCAAATCTTCACTTTACTATGCCACAAGCACGAGCCTTTGGTCCCGATCACTTACACTACAGGAGCGCGCGTGCTTGGGCGCTGAAAGCCCGGAGCTCGATTTTTTAGTTTCTGATACGCTTTCACTTAAAGTGAAACGAAGTATTGTTTTGAGAATATCACATTTGAACAGAAAACTGAACTGTTTAACATGGTTTGCAAGGGACTGCTGAGGAATCAAATCCAGAGGTGCAAAATGCACGCTGCAGAAGGTTTGCGCTCAGTGCGAGCCATGTATTCAGAAACAAATATTATTCTTGCTTGGTGCAGCGTCGTGAGGAACGGCGCGAGCGTCTGGCACACCGAAAACGCGCTTTCTGGCAGGAGTGATTTCGCAAACTAAGTAGTTTTGCAGGATCACACTGCCTGCTCTGTGCCGAAGATGCGGAGCAGAGGAACCTTTACAACACAGTAGGTTTTAACCCCACCCCCCCCCTTTTTTTTCATTTGACGATGCTCCTTTATAGAATGCTTTTTATTTCTGAGGGACTCCCTCCTTTGTTTGGGAGTGGCAATTCGACTATTATATTTCTGTCATTTGTTAGCAGTAATTCTCCATTTCTTTTATTTTGCATCCAAGAACTGTGAAGTTTAAACAAAACTCTGTGATAATTTGAGCGGCTGCCTACTTTCGGCTGTCCCTCAAAGGCCACTAGAATCTTTCTTTTCAGGTATCCCTGCCATACACACTTGTAGCTTTATTTATCGTCGGATTAATAAGCCATATTTAGTCTTTTCAATGTTCTTATTCTCGTGGACAACTTTCTCAGACAGTTCAGCAACAACGAAAACATGTTTGAGTGCCTCAATGATGTGTACATGTAAAATAATTCATGCAAAAGTTATTTCACTTTCAGTAAATACCACTAAGATGATATCCTTGACGTTAATAGCTTGCAAAATCACCCATTAGTTTTCCTCTCTGCTCAATGGCGGACGCAGAACAAATCAATGAAAGAAACAGCTTTCCCTCCTCTAACTCGCTCTTAGAACAGGCGGCAATGTGATCTGACGATAATTGTATACCGCCAGTGTTCATCATAGCCATGCGCTGGTTGGCAAAGAATAAAACATGGGTTGAGATTTAGGCTTTATTGGAGTTCGGCTATTCTCATCTTTGACTGAACACGAGCCAACACGAATGTTTGGCGATGCTGATTGTCAAGAACCCGAGCACTCGGCTAAGGCTCGCGACAACCGAGTGCGTGACGGTGTCGTACACGACTCGCTGTAAAACGTGGTGATGGCTAATGCGCCCTGAATAAAGAGGTGGTGACATCTTCTCCCTCCTCCTTTGACGCGCACACCTTTTATCTTTATGTTTTGGCTTTTTTACACCCACGCGTCGACTGTAGCGTCGCCTGGTTGTAAACCAAGATAGCATACGGGCTTCCTATACTTGAGTCAGAGCGCAGTGAAAGGCTGAAAGACACGCGCCAATACATACACACAGGCTAAAAGCGCACTGTTACTGTCTAGTACAAGCCTCGAAGGACGGGCTCAAAGAAAAGACGATGAAAGCCGTGACGTTGCACAGTCGGTGTTATTTGATTGGTGACATGAGCTCAGAGTATGCACTGCACTCCGACCAGGGTTGGGCAGAAATACTCAAAAGTGTATTTGGAAATACAAATACTAGGATACATTAAATAGTAGCGAAAATACTAATACTGAAATATATTTGTGAAAGTGTATCGCGATACGTATCGGAAATACATTTTAAATAGAGACAAAAAGTATTTGGAAATACAAATACAAGAATACATTTTAGGGAGGGCAGAAATACAAATACAGAAATACTGATACTGCAATACATTTTTCAAATTTGTTTGAGACGCCAAATGAGATGAAGCTTGAAGTTGGGAGTGGAAGTTTTGACCCTGAAATTGCTTTCCCGTAGGCTTGGCACTTTTTTCCTTGGAGGTATACGGAGGTAGTGATTTCGGACGACGAGGAGTCTTCAATGGGATCGAAAAACGTTCCATCAAGGACTGACCGCGGTCCCTTCCCTGACATCCTGTCTCTATAACGAGAAATGCGAAAAGACTTCGACGTCTAAATAAATTCTATGTCATCCTAAATCCTATCGAAGTGTCACCACGCCCCTGTTCAATAAGGACGCTCCTGTCAACATTTATCACATGACGTCACGATGGAATGAACTGGTCTTTTTTATCTGTAGGTGTGGCCTTGAACATGAAACTTTACCATGCTGCTGTATGAAAGGTCAATACGTACTTTCGTGATAGGTTACCTCGATGAAGAGCGTGTAGGCAGTGTCATCTGGAATTCTCGAGAATAGTGGACCACCTGAAGCATCCTAAAACACATGTCTTATCTTCTGTTACGGTTGAAAAAACGATACGGTGGCATCCCTGTTGTGAAGGTCCTTCCTGCCAACCCTACGCCACCAACGCATGGATTGCAGTCCTCAAGTTTCGTCTTGCATACTGCGAATAGAGACCTCGTGGATTGCGACCTGATATTGCCGGCACAGGTGCGAGCTCTCCGAGAAACAGCGCGCTCGAGACGAGTCGCAGGTGTACGAAGTCTGGGTCGGCACAGAGCTCCTGGGTTCCTGACCTCCTATTCTCGGTTTCGGATGACCAGAGCAACAGGTCACTTTCACGTCGGCTGATGACGTACCCTTGAGCCGTGCAATATTACTGGCGCAGCCGCAGACGAGTTCGAATATGTGTTGAACTTTACTGCGTAAGTCATCCTACCATTTCAAGCCCAACCACCGCCAGGCTCGTGCTGCAACGGACTGTGACTCAGCTTTGCCGGCTGGGTGTACTCTGTACGCTAGGGCAAGAGAGACGGTTAGCAGCGGGCTTTAGATGCCAGCAAACAATGACACAAGAAACCCCTACCTAAGGACTTGCGGCACAAGATGCTTTGACTCTACTCCTGGCACGCCACCTGGTTCGAGCCCCGACTACGCAACACTTCTCAGAAGAGAGAAGAGCACGCATAGAAAAACAGTTTGGAGAATCGGAAGAAACCTTTGTCAGCATGGTAAAAATGCCCCAGCATCTCCTTGACCCTGGTGCCCTCAGAAGTAAAAAAAAAAAAAATGCATTCGGATTTGTATTTTTTTTTTGGGTGGGGGGAGTATTTTTAAGAAATGTAACGAAATACATTTCACCCTAATCGTATCGCGATACAAAGGAACATTCAAAATGTATTTCGATACAGGAATACAGATGCTGGTGAAAAAAATGTATCGCGATACAGAAATACAGATACTGAAATGTATTTCTGAAATACTATCGCGATACATTTGTATCGCGATACTGCCCAACCCTGACTCCGACAACATAGGCATTCCTTCTCCTCCTCCCTGACGCTCACGCCTTTTATCTTTATGTTTTGTTTTCTTACACCCTTGCGTCGACAGTAGCACCGCCTGGATTTGGCCCAAGATAGCAGGCATTCTTCAAAGATGTCGCTACTTCTTCTGTATAAATGGGCTTCAGTATGCATATGTGACGTCACGGTGTCAACAACGCTAATACATCCATAGTTCGTTGCAACTCAAGAAGGTAGGGCGGGAAAAGGAGGCCGGGGAGGAAGAAGCAGACGAAATGTTGGGAGAGGGGAAATTCACGTTCTGAATTTAAGTCGACTTGACGTGGTGAGTAATGCGACTACGCCACGGGGCCACGTGACGTGACATTATTTGTCAGCATGTCTTGAAACCATGACGTCACGTGACCACGAGACACAAGATTAATTGTAGTGCCAATACAAAAGCGCCACGAAAATCCACAATTTCTTATACATTTGCAATTCGATTGATGACAATTTTATCACTGCATAAACATGCCAGCTTGTCAAGTTTTTACTTCTCAAACACTCATTTTGTAATAAAAAAAATTACCGTGAACCGTTTTGAACCGGTTACCGTTATATTCTTTTTCCGGTTCAGTTCCGGTTCAGTTCCAAGATGGCGGCGAAGATTTCGGTTCGGTTCAGTTCCAGGTTCGGCTAAAAATAACGGTTCTGTTCCGGTTTTCGGTTCGGTTCGGTTCCGGTTCGACACTCTGGATGCAAACAAACAAAAAAAAAAATGGTCGGGCAGTGAAATCGCCGAGATGTCGCCACTCCGCACAAGTGAATGTGTACGAAGGCACACTATTCACGGTGGCGAGACAAAAAAAGAAAAAGAAAAAACGCCTGCTCCCCGCAAAATCAACGCGCAAAAGCCTGCCGTGTAAACGCGGGCGCAGACACGTGCCAGGTCTTGTACGCGCGCAGAAAAGTTCCTCCCTCTCTCTTTTCTTTCTCTACGTGTTGTCTTTGTTTTTATTTATTTCTCCCTTCGTTACCTCTCTTCCTCGTCCCTCCTTTGCCCCAGGTTTCTGGTATGCTCCGTTTCTCCTTACGATGGACCGCAGAGGACCCTACGAGCTATCGGAGCTAATCCAATGCCGCGTGAGCGTCACGTCACCTTCAGGACGGACACAGCGAAGCACGAGGCGCGTGGTCACGTGATACGTTCATATGCGCTGGATTGGCTGCTACGACTTCTAGCGTCCGTTGCGGTCCATCGTAAGCGGAAACGGGCTCCGTGTGCAACCATGCAACCGCCAAGAAACGCGCTCCGCGAATGGGCACGTTGTTTGAAGCTAGACGAGGACTATGCGTAGTACTCTCGGTTGGAAGAGGCACTGCCGTTGTTCGTGGGGAAGAACGTCGTCCGTCGTCATGTACGGCGACGCGGGGTTGGAGTCCTCGCCGTCGCAATGTTTAATCTTCGTCTGGCTCGGAAAGGATGGTAAAATTGATTTAGACGACTTTTGACAATATGACTGTAAACAACATGTGAAGTAAAAGCAGGGTGTTGGAACGAAATGTTTTTCGTTCTGGTTTCATTTGCGTTCCATACAAAAAAGTTCCGTTCCGTTTCTGCTCCGGAACGAAACAAATATTGGTCTGTAACAATTCGTAACAATTTGTGTTTAAAAAAAAAATTAGAACAAAATTGAAAAGGAACGTAACATTTACACAAAAATAGATAATTCAAGAGCTCTGGAGGGATCCGCGTAATCGACACTGCTTCTGAGATCACGTTCATTGCCTTGAGCATGATATCATGATCAAGGCACTAAGCATGAACTCAGAAGCAGCACGTCATCAAGTGTGCTCGGTGAAATGCGAGACCTCTGGTACGATAAAATAAATTTCAGCGCCCAGAAGGCCCGCTCCACGCTGGCCTGTGTGGCTGGCACACCTAGGGCTACTTGAGCTGAAGTATAGACACTTTGCTCACGCGTAAATTAGAGCCGCCATAAGTGACCTTGATGTGTCTTGCCGAGGGGCCGGGCCACAAAAACTAGCGATGATGAGTCAAAACAAAGCCTGCGTCGGTGAAAGGAACACCGTGGTGTCTAGAAAAGCATTGGCTTCTCATGTAACCACAGTAGTGGAGCGAAGCGACCCGAATAAAAGGAAATAAAAAATGAAGGTCACTTATGGTCGCGCCCATGCACATCTGCTGCAAAGCGTCCGGTTGGCGTTCCTTTCGCTCTTCCCAAAATGTGAAGTACATTTTTTGTCTTAGTATTTTTGCTCTGCTTGTTCGCCCAGAGCTTAGACGCGGGGGCGAAGGATTGATTGTCTTCTCTTCAATTATGGCAGCAAACGAACGGCAGTCTCTTACTTCGCTGCGTGAAACGAATACTGAAATACCTGTGCCGGCTTGCTAGAAGCAGCGCCTCGAATAAGACTGTCTTATCTTAGACGAAGAAAGCACTGCCAAGCCTGGGGCGCGCCAGCGTTTGAGACTCGACTTCACGTGCCACTCCGCTCGTGCGTTAGCTTTGGCAGCGCTTTTTTTGTCTTAGATAAGGCAGTCTTATTTGAGACGCTGGTTCTAGCAAGCCGGCCCTGAACTTTCCCCTTGAACCGAAAACCGATAAGAACATTTTTTGGTTTCACTCCGGAACAAAATAATAAATAACGTTTCGATTACGTTTTCGTTCCGCCCAAAAATATCGTTTTTCTGTTTTTTCCGACACCGAGTAGAAGAAAGGTTGTAGTAGACAGCGTCCGCCGTCGCGCTAAGCTTACGGAAGCTTACCATAACTTATCTAGTGACGCTAACCATAACCGGAAACGAGCGCGCGCCGCTAGCCTTGGCTGCAGAACTTCGGGCCTCGTTTCCGGTCGCCGTAAGCTTAGCGGGATAGCGGACACGGTCTACTACAACTCCCTAATCAAACCGCGCAGGAACTGAGCGGCAGAACGAAACAGGCCTCGTCCGCTATCCCGCTATGCTTACCGCGACCGGAAACGAGGCCCGAAATTCTGCAGCCAAGGCTAACGGCACGCGGTAAGCTTCGGTAAGCTTAGCGCGACGGTGGACGCGGTCTACTACAACTCCCTATTGTTTGGCAGACTCTCCGATGCATCGCGGTGTGACGTCACGTGCAAGTGACAGAATTTTTAAATCGGGGACAGCTTTTGTTAGCAATGCAGTCAAAGCTACGGGAGCTCGCGCACCCAGAGCGCCGATCAAAGCCACATATGTTGTCCACACACGCGGACCGTGTGTGGACAACAAATGTAAACTGCTTGTGTATTTTTCAAAGGAAATCTAAAAGAACGATTCGGTGTCTGCGAGACGCACGAACTCGTGTTATAGAGAACAATTCCTCGTGCGAATAAAGCAATGGTCGGAGCAACGCGCTCGTAACCACACCGCCGAAAGCGGTGGTCGTTTTTAAATTATATAGAAGGTAACCAATGTGTATGCTCTCAAAATAAACACCCAACTGTGTGGACAACAATCTAGACAAAGCACCCCCTATAGTTCGATCCCGTCCCCAATAGTCAAATTCACGAGACGCTCTCACTGTTCAGTAACTATTTCTAAGCCAGTTCATTCATGCTATAACGAGTCGCAAAAATTCATCAGCCTTGCTCTTCCAAACGATAAAACGAATTCCGAGTAGGATAAATTTACGTTCGTTCCAAAGCACACTGCCGATATAAAGCCGCCCATATTAATTGTCTCTAAAACAGCAGCTGCAACATGACGAATCACGGAATTAACTCGAGATATTTAGCACATCTTAGTCCAGCGGTTCTCAAACTGTGGTCCGCGGCGACGTTTGAAGGGGTCCCGGCTGATTCTAGGATCACCCTGTATATGTGTTCATGTGAGTAAAAAAAGCGGCGCACAGACACAACAACTAAAGGGAAGAAAATTAAAACAAATGCAAATTTAATAACTCGAGCAAAATAAGCGAAACCGTACTGAACGTACGGTTGAATGCACTGAACGTAGATTCAAATAAACACTTGTCAAGTACAAACACATTGGACACGAGGCGACAAAGACAATCACAAGACATTACTTCAAAATCCGTCTTTACAAACGGACCGGCGTGGAGTGTTCGGCAGTAGCACTGTCAATATATAATAAATATTTTTTTAATTACACAATATATTTCTCGCGATACTGCATTACATAAATGACCTTGATAAAACACTACCAAATGATCTGTGCCGCGACATGCGCTCCGGAATAATATTATTTTTTTCGATATAAACATTGTGTTTGCAATTAACACGCTATTTATTTTGTACGATGTGTTAGCGAGTGATTGCTTTATTCAACTATGCAGAAATAGCGGTACTGCGATTCCTGTGGCCAAACGAGCCAATTATGTTTTGTCCATAAAAATACTGCTGGATCCGCTCCGCAAGATAACCCAAAACAAATCAATGTGAAAACTGAAAACCTAGATAACTAAAATCCCTTCGGGTTTTAGCAATACGTCCAAATTTATTTAGCCTCTAATGACTTTAAATATATAATTGCAACACGAGCTATAAACCCGCTCGTGGGAAACTTGATTAGCATATTTTAGTTATTTACCCACCCAGCTTATCGTTAACAGTGAGCGGTGCAACGATATTCAATTGGAATGTTTTTCACTTTACACGAGCTTACTGGCACTAGTGGGACTCAAGGATACTCGCACGCAACGCCACTGGCCGAGAAACTCCTTTGTTGCGGTGTAATTTCAAGGACAAAAGCGATCATTTTCATTCAATCTCTCCTTTGCAAAATTTGATGACGTAACGTGGGGATCGCAGTACCCTCCAGTGACGATATTTGAATGCGGCTCATAGATTGGACCCGAGCATTGCGTGGACACTCGATTTGGGCTCGTGATAATTACTAGCTCGAGAAGCATTCGGGTAGTGGACCGTGTCCAATCGCTGCAACGACGACAATAGCCGAGCCATAACAATGTCTGGAACTCAGCGCGTGTCCTGTGCTTTGCCAACCCCAGCGCGTGGCTATGATCAACATTGGCGGCATATAATCGGCTCCAGATCACGTGGCCGCTTGTTCTGGCTGCGAGTTGAGGGGTGAACGCTGCTCGTTTTTCTTTAATATTTTTTCTGGGACTTCTATTACGTGGGGTGAAAAACGAACGCGTGTTTCATAGGTCATTAACGTCGGGTCCATTCTAAGTGGACAGCAATGAACAAAAATTACTGACGTCATTTAGGGCATAAACAATTACTGCTGGATCTCAAATATCGTCAAGGCGTACTACGTCATCAAATTTTGCAAAGGAGAGATTGCATGAAAATTATCGCTTTTGTCCTTGAAATTACACCGCTCAAAAGGAGTTTCTTGGCCGGTGGCGTTGCGTGCGAGTATCCTTGAGTCCTACTAGTGCCAGTAAGCTCGTGTAAAGTGAAAAACATCCCAATTGAATATCGTTGCACCGCTCCTTTAAGGTGATCTCCCATGTAATGTTCGCCGAGCCCCTAAAGGCACAGTGGATACGGCACTAAGGTAACAGTCCCCCTCTTTTAAAAGAAAAACACGTTCCATTTAAGTAAAAACACAGTATATTAGGTTCTTTAAAAATAAATACATAATCGAGTGCATATATGACAAACAACCGGCCTATACCTTCGTTGCTTCATCAAAACTGGTTACAACCTCTGCACGACAAAGTATTTTTATACAATTTTTCACGACACTGATTGTTTCTTGTCCTAGTTCATAGCCAATTTGTAATGATTGGGTACCAGGCAGTTTTTCATCAGTTGTGAGCCTATATTCCAATAGTCCTGATCCCCACACGTTCTGCGCCACTTTCCTAAAGTTCGTTCCACATTGTAAAATCGTTCAATCTAAAGAAACCCTCACTACAAACGCCCACAGACATGACCACCAAACGATAAAGCAAAACTTTGATTCGCGAGAGTTGTGAACAATGAAAGACAAAGCAAACTCGCCAAAGGGATAACTGCGTTTGCCTTCTGTGGCCATACTTTTGTGTTGTGACTCGGCATCAAAAGGCAGTCTAGCGTCATATAAATACAGCCTATTAGCCCCGAGCACGAACAAAAGCGCCACTGTTGTTCGAGACGCTCAAGATCGTTTCGTACGTCAGAAGGAAAGGGTACAGAGAGTTTTTTCGCAAAAGATTACAATCGCACAAATGAAAATATAAAAAAATTGCG
This sequence comes from Ixodes ricinus, assembly GCA_037355805.1. Lineage (NCBI taxonomy): Eukaryota > Metazoa > Arthropoda > Arachnida > Ixodida > Ixodidae > Ixodes > Ixodes ricinus. The sequence goes on from JAZHYW010021909.1 coordinate 16,602, forward strand.
GTAAACATCGAGCAAAAAGTTACGGTGAAGTTATCAGCGGCCAATCACCAACCGTCTGCAACGTGACTACTAGGGGTGTCGCGAACCAGCCGACGTTCGAGTTCGACCAGGTTCGACTTTTTCGAACTTTTCCCTCGAAGTTCGACAACGTCCGTACTTGGGCGCAGGTACGCCGAAGTACGCACGCGCCCACTCAAGCACGCACTAATTAGGCACGCATACGCATGCGCTAACACAGGTACGCGGATGCAAGCCCAGGCCCGGACGCACATTCACGTACGCACGCACAAGCACACCCGCGCACACGCACGCACAAATTACACCCGCGCATGCAGGCGCGAACTCGTACAGGCACGCGCACTTGTGAGCAGGCACACGCCCACGAGTGCAAACACGCGCGCACATGCACGTATAATAAAGCGCACACAGACACGCGCGCATATATACTCACGCATAGGCAGGCAAACACGGATGTGTATGCACGCACATAAGCACTATCGCGCATGCACGCGCACACGCATAGCACAGACACGGACGCGCAATTACGTACACAAGCGCGAGCACGCACATGCATGCACATATTAGAAAAACTCGACGAAACATAACAATGCGTATCGATGATACGAACGCCGGCTATTTCCGCTGGAACGATTTATCGTGGAAAAAGTGCAGCTTCGAAGAAACAAGCTTTCTAAAACGTCGCTTGACGAACTGATTGCATTGCACCGCGTATATTCGGAATATAGTACATAAAACAGCGGTCACTAAAACAAGCACAGAAAACGCATAACTGTTTTCAATGGTTCGTGAGAAATCGTCGGACCCCAGTTGCCGAAACAAATCTTGCGTTTACAGAAATACACATACAATAGAGAGGCATTCTAACCACGGTCATCTCCCCATAAAAATAAACTACGCATTGCCAAATGCTCAGCCACCGCCCAAATGTAGCCTAGCGACAGAGACTGAGCGTTCGACAATATATAATGCATTTTCGCGGCGAGAAAAACATGCTTCGGATTTCTTTCGAACGCACTCTAAATTTATATTATATCTATGATCGAAATTCGCACCCCTTTCAGAGGAAGAAATGAAGTACTTACCATGCAGAAGGGCGTCGTACTTGTTCTTGTACGATCGCTTTGACCATGCACAGTCTGCAACGACGGTCACAAGCGGATAGCCTTCGGCATCGATCTCGCCAGATTCCTTCGCGCGCCTCGCTTCTTCACTCCGGCCCTGCTGCATGGCTTCCCCAGCGGCTGCGACACGATTACTCAACCTCACCTGAAACCTCACCATCCATAGTTTCAGCAGCGGGTCGCTTACGTGCAAACTCTATTTGAGGCTTCGTGATCTTTCGCTTGCCATATTTATACCTCTTTGGACCCATAGATGCGAAAACGGCCTTTCTAGTTATGAAAACACGCACAGCTATACGCCTAACACCCAGCCCGAAAAACAAATCCACTCTGTCTGGACGGGTCTTGCCGTCTCTGGACCACCAACAATCGCGTTACTGTGATAGAGCGCATGCGCGAGCGGAGTAATACAAAATCGGAGCAGCGTGCGTGGCGAACCGTGGCGCCGTATCACGGCGCTCGTCGAACCAGTCTTGACCGTTCCAAATGGGGAAACAAGCCACAACACCTTGGTTCAGTTTTTTTTGATGTAGTTACAGAACGGATGTACTTACAGCTATAATTCCAATAATTTTGAATTTCGTGGTAAATTCCGCACATATTCATTTAGACACATTTGTAGTTAAAAAATTCACAGGTTTTTTTTTTTGAAACGCGTTTTAAACGTAAACATGTGAGAACAGCCGATTTCGACCAATTTCACGGTTTAATATAAAATATAATAAAAATTTGGTATGAACATTATGCTCCGAGGAATAGTTGGACGAAGAATCAAATATTTTATTGCACAAAAGCTTGAAAAAGTCGGAGTAACGGTTATTAAATCAGAATTTTTGTAATATGGCAGAAAATCGCGTGTATTCTCTATGGGCTTGGAGGAGCGCTCC
>JAZHYW010021910.1:0-23592 GCA_037355805.1 Ixodes ricinus
TTATTATTTTGTCTGCAACCGCGTGTGCGCTGTGTGGAAAAGAAAACTAAGCATGGTCAAACAAACAATTCCTGTACTTCAAAAACAGGTTTACCTGAGACATCATTTGGTGATATAAGAACTGTGGTTGCTTGCTGCCTTGCAGTCTCAGTGCTGCTAAACTTGGAACAAGGTAAGCCCGCTAAGCATGTCACCTCAATCAATTGTGTGCTAGGAAGACCCTCAAAGCCAGGGCACGAGAGAAGTTCAGCGCAAAGTTGAGCTTCGTGCGCTGCGGGTGCCAAGCGTGGCATGCTTTATTTCACACAGTGAAATCTACATGCCCTTCATAGCAAGCCCGACCTGATGACATTCATCGGTGACAGTATTTTGACTTCTTACACATGCGGGGGCGAGCGGAAAAGGGGGGGGGAGAGGGCTCAAGGAGACACTGCAATATTTACAAAATAATGCGTGCTTTGTCTGTTATAGACTTGACTCTGTGTACTTAGTGAATACCCCTAAACACTGAACACCAGACTCATTAGCGATTTTCAAGAAAGGAATAAACAAACAAGCAAAGCCTTTGAACAAATAAGCTATATACAGGTTCCACCGCAACAGAAATGTTTATCTACATTTTCATTTTGCGTTATCTTTAAGCAAAATCACCACTCATGTGGCCGGAAGGTCACTCCTTCCTTCCGAGCCAGATGCCTTTCCAATTTGTTTCTCATTTTAAGAGTGGGACGTTTCACAAGGATTCGAGTCACGCGCATTTTTTTGGAGTTATAATTCATATCTTGTGTCCTCTTTTCTTCAGCATAACACCAACAAACGCCCATTCTTTTTCCGAACCAAAACTAAAGACATAAAAACGCCCAATCTATTGTTAACAACAACCCCCATCAAGAAAGTAGTGAAATAACGAAGCGTTCACACACAAAATAATCAAGAAAACACAAGACGGGTCAAATACTCGGACCATTTTTTCCGACTACAACATATCTTAGAATATCTAAGGGACAGTACGTGGCCTCTGCATTTCTAAAAGCAGTGCGTAAGAAACATTGAAATCTTTGAATTATAACCAGAGTACCTAGTACACTTTGAGGCTACTTAATGTTTGTGCCATTTTGTTACCTGCATTCTAGGTGTGTTCGTCATTTTCATTCTTCACCAGCTCGTCTGTGCACTCACGTTTAGTTCAAGGTATAACAAGCTCACACATGCCAAGGAAGAGCTTGATATTTCACGGTACGCGAGTGTTTTGTAAAATTCCATAAAAAATAGTGCACTTTAATAAAGGTATGGTAAGTGTAATTTGTATTGTGTTTAGAGACTGCCCATAAACGGACTTTTGATTATCGTGTATTAAAGAAAAATTTCCTTTTTCTGTTGGAAAACTTGAGGGCAATTCAGCGTCAATATATTTGTAAACGTTTTGCAAAAAATGGTGCATATTTTGTATTTGGACGTAGGATGCCTCAATAGGTGTCTGCCTCGGGGTGAAGACATCTTTTCTGACACTGATTGGGCGTGACACGATCGCGCACTCAGAGTCTGACTTGTCGCCTGCGTGTATGCAGACACTCTATCTGAAAGAAATAACTTCTTTCCAGCTGCGTATGCAGCTCGAACACTCGGGGCCGGACCCCGGTCACGGACTGTTCACCGCCAATATAGGATGTCACTATTTGTTTGCTTCCACACTACCCAATCCGGACGTACAACCGGCTCTGTATTTCGGATGATTCCTAAGTTCGATCTAAGTTCCAACCCTTCAGGTATATTTCGTGCACGCTACATGCGATTGTTGAGTTGTGCTTTGGTGCTGCGCTAAATAATTCGTGTTTTTTGTTGTGTCAGTTGCATGCCTGGGAGTCGCTCACACAACTCACGTACTGATATCATGTGGTGGCCTCGGCGGCGATTGTCACGTGTTGGCGATCACCGCCGAGGCGATCGCCAACACGTGACAATCGCCTCGGCGGCGTCAAGTGTTGGCGCCGCCAAGGCGATCGTCACGTGATCCCCCCAAAATGTATACAGTGCGCATTTCGCTGCTAAACGTTGCTGCGATAAAGTCAGACTTGGTACGCGAACTTATAAGACAAGAGCAAATGTTCGCCTATTTTTGGAGTCACCTCAATGTGTTTTTTGTCTTTGCACAAACCGCTAGACGGCGTTAGTCACTCGAAGACGGTATATTGCCTTGTATACATGCTTACACAACCATAACTTTGACAGTCTTAAACAAGCCATCAAACTATCTTTCTACTTTTCCTAAATACTATTTAGAATTACTTCCTAACCTTAATAACTTCATAAATTTGCCTTCGAGTTTCTTTATAGGGCAATGGCAGCCGCCAAAATATTTGAGAAATATGAGCATCGTTCACCCCTTCAACTCGGAGCTAGAACAAGCGGCCACGTAGCCTGGTACTGGTTCTATGCTGCCAAAGTTTATCGTACCCGCCAGCTGAGGCTGGCAAAGTTGAAAATGCGTGCTGAGCTCCAGACACCGTCCGAGTTCGACTATTCTCATCACCACGGTGGTTGAAGACGAACCACTACGCGAGTGTCCTCAAAAGATCAATTATTACGAGCCGAAGTCGAGTGCTCACGCAGTTCTCGTGTCCAATTCATGAGCCGCGCTCGATTCTCGTCCGGTGGGTGGTTTCGATGCCACATTTACGTCATCAAGGTGCGCGAAGGCGAAAGAAATATGCAGTTCCTTTTTACCCTCGCGATTTCACCGCGAGAAAAATATTTTGAATCAGTGGGGGTCTGTGCGAGCATATGTTTTTTTCAGACAATTCAAAGTACGTCTCTGCAAAGTCGTGAACATTTCAAACCGATATCGCTTGATGACCCCTTTAATAGGCGTCTCGTTTCTAGCTGTAGATGATAAATTTAGCCCATGCAGTACTCATGCTATACACGTTTGCGAGTCCGGCTTTAGGGCACTGCAATCTTGCTCGCTGGGGTGCGCTTGGACGCGTCCTAATCCGATTACGAAGCCTTGCTAAAGCGTCACAATCGGATTATGGCCGCGCCCAAGCGCACCCCACTGGGCAAGATGGCGGCACCCTGAAACCAGACTTGCAAACGTGTATACTGGGATGTTGATCATGCACCACGCACTTGTGATGCACGACCGCACCCTGGCACGATGCGCATTCAAATCAAAATGGGCATGGGTGAGGCTTGAACTCCGATTTATGAGTTCTGCAGCGCGAGTTCTCGCTATACGTGCTCCGAGCTGAACTGCTCTAACCCACACAGCCGCCGATCCCCGTTAAAGCATTTTCAGACATGCAGAGGAGCGCTAAAAGCATAGCGCTGACCTCGTGCTGCGCGCGTGCTGAATGAAGCGTTCATTAGCTTCGTATCGCGCCGTCAGAACTGTTGCTCATGGCCCCACGCGAACAGAAGCGGTTGCCCAAGAAACGCGAGAAGCACAAGCGGACATTCTGTCGCTCGGGACAATTGTGCTTCGGCGTCTCGCCGCAGTGGGGCGCCCGCTACATGCCTCTTGTCTCCCGCTCTACGTTTCCACTTTCAGCTGCCGTATCTCGTGATGATTTGTCAGGCTTTGTCAGTATAGAGGAGGCTATGGATGTACATTTCTAGCGCGAGCACTCGTTATGTGGCATAACGCTTCAAAGCAGCGACCTCGAGTTCTCGTGCTTGTTGCATTGGCTGCAGTCTCAGCTTAAGGATGACCGAAGTATGGGTCAAAGAGTAGGCTCGTTCGATTTGCAAGCACGTCCTGCACCAGTTCAGACAAGTGTAGGAAGGTGTTCTTCCGGTCGTGTCTCAATGCACGAAACCGAAGTGCACTGCCCTACCTTTTTCTGCACCGGTTTAAGAAGCAAATGGTCAACAGATAAGACGCTGGCCCATTAAGCCGGCACTGGTCGGGACGTCCAACAGATTACAGCAGTTTTTTTTTTATTTTGACTCACAAACAAACTATGCATCTCCGAACCCAAATATAGCACTGGAAGTGTTAACCGGTTGCAGAGTTTCAGTACTAACCTTTGTTTTAGAAAAACAAAAATGTATGTGATTTTTTATTTATGTTTTATTGGAAAGTGGGGATCATTTTTGCCCGTTTCCGGTAAGTGGCGCTATTGAGCTCCATGTATTAAAACGCTCTGATGTCCGCCCTTCTCCATTTGAGAATGTCTTAAAATCAAATATCAATGTTTATTAAGAAAGCGACTGGTGCTGAACATTTTGTCAACTGGGGCCCTAAGCTGGACGCTTGGCGAAAACGACGGCGAGAAATCTGGCGGCCGCGATTGGCCAAAGCCACACATGACGTTGGCGCCGGCCAATCATAGCCGCCAAATTTCTCGCCGACTTTTCCGCCAAGTGTCCTGATTAGGGCACCTGATTCGGCCCTCTAGCGCTACATATCAGTGAAGAATGAGCGTTCGGCAATGAATAGTTTATGTTTGCGTTAAACAAAATAATCATGTTTAAATTTCTTTAACAAGCCTCTCCATAAATTGCTCATGACGTCACCGCTCCGTGCTAGTGGTCAGTTTTGTGCTTTCCTACGGGTTCCCATCGAGAGCAACAATTGCGACGGTTTGAAATGCATGCTGCAGAGGGTACGCGTCCAGCAGTGGCCGCAGTAGGGTTAACCAAACTCCTGTCGTTTACGGTGATGACATCCTTTGTGGCATTCGATGCCTGACAGCGCGTGGGAACAGCGAAAAGGTATGGAAATCGGCGAGAACTTGTCGCCGTCGAAAATTCAACGTAAAGAGCACGCGCGAAGATATGCTCGTTCATGCACTAAAAAGCTTTCAGCCTTTCCAGTGGGGTAGAGAAGGAAGACCAGCGAAGCCATACCAAATACTTTACGAGAAGGAATACATTCCACCCCTCTCGAACACAATAGCCCCGGCGCGGACAGTTTTTCTGGGCTCGGCGAGAGCCATCTATCTTCGGGGAGGTCTCGGCTATCGGGCGGTAAATGACGATGACGACGATGGTTTTTCTACATACCAAATTCATTGTTGTGGAAATGCTCGAGACACGTGCCGCGCCCAAATCTAGCTCAGGGCTGAGCCAAATACTTTGCTGCGCTGCGCCGCCATGATCTTCCCAAGGGTTGCACGTTGCACGTGCCTCGTGCATCGACGCACCTTGCGCTACTTATGAAACATGAAGGTGCTTTAGACAGAATCGGAGACGACACCACCGCGGCCGCCACGAATATCCACGTACACATGCACGTGGACTGACGTGGACCTCTTCTCCGTCATGGCTAGATTTGGCGCTGTAGGCGTTCTGTCTACTGCAAATGAGCGGAGTGGGATGTATTCCCCCTAATAAAGTATTTGGCTATACTATGGTGGAAGCGATGTAATGGCCGGCCACATTTCGGCAAGCCAGAGTGGAAAGGCTCAAAAGGTAGCCACTATCTACGAGCAATAGTGGCAACCAGACAACCGGCAAGCCGGTTGTCTGGTTGCCGCCGTCGTTTATAGATGGCGGTATATGTCCAGAGTTCGGTGTCATCAGGTCATTGGAGGACGGACACGATCCTGGGGAAACTAGCCCTTAACAGCTCAGCTGTAAAAAAAGAAAGAAACGTTCAGAACAAAATGGTTTGTTGTTATCACAATAACCAAATCGCATATGAAGGCACGCAAGGCCGCCTATGTGGCGTAAATGCAAGCCATGATAGCGCCCAGAGCCACCTATTTAGTGGCACTATAGCGCCCATTCGTTGTTTCGCACTCCGCAATGCACAGTTCGCGGCTACGGTAAAACATCAAATGTAACTTATATTGCAGCGCACGGTACTTTTGCTGAGAAACTAACTCACCCATCGATGAGCTTGGCACGGACGACTGTTTCAGAAAGAGGAAGGACCTGGGCTCTTATATCGATGGGATGGTTCGGGCACTAAGCCTAGACGGGTTCAGGGACGACCTTCAGAAATCCTTTTCTTTCTAGAACACATCAGCACATGCGGAACAATAGAAGCAGGTTTAAGAACATCAGGATCCTAAAAAGTCTAATAAGAACAAACATTACCTGACGAAGAGGGCTGGCAAAGCTGCAGATGTGGGCCTGTCGCATGAACAGATGTTCAGAATGAGTGAACGTGGCGGTTTCTTTGTTTTCTTTTCCCTTGTTTCTGCGCGAGAGCGATTCAGCATAAAACTGAAGGCCAAACTAACAGGCTTGCAGTTACACGCACTGGCTAAGCTAAGCAACAATTATCATAATAATTGTTGTGTCATGGCGCCGCAACGCGCCGCTATCGTGCGCCCTGGAAAATCTAGATACGCGCGGCACTCGAAAGAATAAAGATTATTCCGTTCCCTGGCACCTGGCTGGCTGCATGTCTCATGCTACATCATCCGCTATCGTGCGCCCTGGAAAATCTAGATAAGCGCGGCACTCGAGAGAATAAAGTTTATTCCGTTCCCTGGCACCTGGCTGGCTGCCTGTCTTATGTAGTACATCAATAATAATAATGCGAAGTGAATATGGCTGATGTGCTTTGGCACCGTGGATGCACCTCAGTGAAAAGGCACAGATCTTTCGTAGGAAAGAAGATATAATAGTGTCCGTTTTTATTTTAAAATAAATAAAGACGCCCGGAAATATTTACTGACAAGGTAAGTATGGGGATGGTTGACCCAAATTATTTTTCACGACATATCGACGTCGTTATTTTGAAATAAAAAATCGCATAGACGCCACATTGCGCAAGACTGCCTAAGTTCTATTTTTTTCCTCCGCATTTACTCAAGTTAGGACTCTCAAACGTTGCCAGCGTGCTGTCGTCCATTTGGCTATAAATATTGTTGTCCTGGTTCATTGAAAACGTTCATGAGAAACGCTCAAATGGAGGAATTTTACTGAACTGCAGGCTTTTGCAAATCAATTTTTAAAAAAATGCCATCTTCGATTTTGTGAACTTCCAAATTAACGCCAATGATATCTACGAACATGATGTGCTAAAATACGTTGCATTGTTTGTGTGTCTTATATATAGCCGTAGTTGACAAGTTCATAATTTTTACAGCCCGTAAAAGTGCTTCGGTGTGGTCAGACTAACAGCGCAGGGATGGGCGATATTTTCGAAGTGATAATTTTGAGCAAGGTATTTTAATTTGTACAAGGTTTAAAAAAAAACAAGCATGAGCCGGAGCAATCGAGAGACGCTAGCCTGTCGCACGCTTCGCAGGGTACGTTTTCAGTAGTCGGCGTGTAGCGTCTCTGTGTACGCTAAGCCAAGGAATCAACCGAAGTGGCCCCGATGGCAAATGTTTATCTCAGCGTGTAACCACTGGATAATGGCGCTGTCGAGAACAATGGGCTTGGACACGTAATCAGAAAAGAGATATTATTGTGCTACAATAAAAAGGACGTGGACGGGAAAGAATACACGAAGTTTCGGGCGGACGCCCTTCTTCGTGTAAGAAACAAAAAAACGGTGAGTAACAAATGCATAGCCCTCTTTTCTTGCGACGTATACGACCCATTCCCTGAAAGAATATAAGGGTCGTATCTATCAGTTGAAGAAGGGCGTTCGCCCGAAATGTCGTATTTTCCTTCCCGTCCACGTTTTAGTTAGTGTAGCTGCATCTTTCGTGTTGTTGATTAATTGGTCACCCAGAGGATCACGTCACAAAAAGCGGTGTGTTGATTGGTGGAAAAGGAGGAGAGGTGAAGCCGTTAGAGGGCACGCCTTCTTCGGTTGCCATGTATTAGAGAAGATATTCACATGCGTAGTGAAAACCAAAAAAGGGACTTGTAGCTTCGCTCTGATCAGTGATGACACCAGCCACGATTCCACCCGCGCATGCTACGGCCTTGAAAAAATTCACGAGTGGCTTGAGGACGTTGCTCCTTTCTACGCACATTTTATGTAGGTCAGTGACGGAGGAGCAAACTACTTCAAGAATAGGTACCAACTTCATGAGCTCGCTAAGACCGAGTACCTGCTGGCCAAGTGGCTAGTTTCTGCTACTGGGAGGCAAGAACGCCTGGCGATGGGATTGGAGGCCTCGTCAAGCACCATGATGCAACTGTTTACAACCTTCGAGGGCCAGCTACATCAGTTATCAAATGTGCGTCAAATATGGTGGACGTCCTCAGCACCAAATTACCGAATGTGGTATTGATTCGCGAGGGCTGACTTCCAGGAGTTCAGTTTGTGGGATGGTCACGGGTTGTGGTAACCAAAGGGTTCAGCGGCGGTCTCGAATCAGGAGACGCCAAGCCTACTCCCACACCCTGCAGCTTTCTCTCGAGAACACCGCTACGGGCGGGTCCGAATGTCAGCCGCACAACTGATCGCTTTTCTAAAAGGAGGAGTACGTACCACAATAGGACTGGGTCCAATGGTGTTTATTAAACACCAAAAGACACACTGTCCCAAAACCCCCGCGCCGACAAGGTCAGATGAAAGGCTCACCCTGTCGACACTGTCCCGAGAGCGCAGTCCAGAGCGGGCAAAGGAAGCCCTTCGCAACACGTCCGATCTCTATCGCATCCGCGGGAGGAGTCCCCTACGTTCCCGAAGTCGGGCACGCGCGTTGACCTCCTCCCCCCGCGGGCGTCGTCCTCACCCAAAACAGCTATGTTCCCGGATGAGCGGGGGACGGAAAAAGGTCCCCCCGGGAGAGAGTGCGGAGGAGAGCCCCCAAGCCGGGCGGCTCTCCTACGCTTCACGAACAGGCTGGAACTCAAGGCAGCCAGGCCGAGCGTTTCGAACCACGGCCGTTATACCGGCCATCGGGGAAGGGCGACTAACGGTTCCCACAAGTTAAATGAAAACAACAGCCTGGGATTTTGTCCATCCTGCGCCTGGAATGCAATCCTGGCACTGCTGACAAGTGTATACATGCGTCAACCCACTGCGACACGAATTGCTGGCAGCACGAACGGTAGCGTCTACAAAGAATTGCCACTCGGGCACTAAAGGCTCGATTCCACCCAGGCCTGCTGGCAGTCTAGTGCCAAGGGGCTACAATGAGTCTAAGACAAAAAATGTGATGAAGAGGCATCATAAAAAGTCTCAAACAAACAGAAAGCTTTCTTTTTCTTTTTTTCTTTTTTTCTTCTCTTCAAGGTGTGCGGTGCGCGGCCCACCAAGACCGAGGCCCGCGCGAAGGTGCCCCAGATGTACGGCGCCCTATCCTCTATAATCTATATAGTGTTAGATCCCTATATCGGGTTACCTAAACGTATGTTATCGGATCGTTTCCCCTGCGCGGCGTGCGCAGAGATGCTACACGCCGGCTATTGAAAACGTGCCATGCGAAGCGTGCAACAGGCTAGCGTCTCGCGATTGCTCCAGTCCCTGCGCATCTTTGTGACCCTTGTACAAATAAAACGGACAAAATAAGACGTATTACGAATTATCACTTCAAAACTACCATCCACCTCTGTGCGGTCATCTGACCACCAGGGAGAAGTTTCACGCTGTGTAAAAATAATGAAATTCTCAACTAGGGGTATGCACAGGCCTCATTCATGGCAACAAGGTAGCCACCATTTGGCCAGATTTCATGCTTTGTAACTTTAAAGACACACAAATAATGCAACATGTTTTTGCACATCCTGTTAGTAGATATCATTGGCGTTAATTTGGAAAAGTTAAAAAAATCGGAGATGGCATTTTTTTAAATTGATTTTCAAAATTATGCGTTTTTAAGAAATTCATCCATTTGAGCGTTTCTCGTGAACTTTTCCCGCTAACCAGGACAACAATATTTATAGCCAAATAGAGGACAACACGCTGGGACAGTTTGAAAATCGGGGCTTATAAATGGGGAGAATAAGAAAAAGATAAAACTTAGGCAGTATGGCTCAATCGTCGTCTGTGCGATTTTTTATTTAAAAAAAATGACGTCGATACTTCGTGATAAATAATTTAGGTCAATCATCCCCATACTTGCTTCGTCGGTAAATATTTCTGGGCCAGTAGCCACAACAGATTTTGGGAGAAAGCTGCCTGAAATGCCAATGTTACGAAATCCGCAATCAACGCTTCTGATTAAGCAGGTGTTTCTGACTTCCTTTTTTTTTTTTGAAAACAACTTTACCCTTTCTTTCCTTCTCCACACACACACACAGAAAAAAAAAGAAAAAGGCAAGGACCGGTTTTGTTTTTCTGGGCATTGAGGCAGCAAGATGCATTTTTCTAGTCAAAATTAAAAATGGTCACCGGATATGGTCGACCGTTCTTATCTGAAAACACCCTCTAGCCGATGCTCCTTCCGAAGTGGGTAAAGCATATCGAATCGAGTAGATTAAATAAAATAAATAATAGAGAGTTTTAGTAAAACGTTTTCGCTTTCTCGCTCCGCTCTATGGAAAGCGGAGTCGCCATCGCGCATGCGCGACCCGCTCTGAGATTTGAGCGTGAAGCGTCAGCTCCGCTTTCCTCGCCATTTTAGGAAGCACGTTCCACTCTCAGTAAAGCTTCAGTAGATGGTGTTTTTATGCTTGGGAGCGCGCTTGACCGTTATGAACCTCGCTGCACTAAGATGGCTGCGCAGACTTTGTTTTAAATGGCGTCCTCAAGAAAACGTTTCACGGTGATCGAGAACCTCTGGCTGCTTCGGGAAATCGCTGGCCGCAATCCTTTCACGGCCCCTGAACGGTGGGAACAGGTGCTGCCTTGTCTAAGCCAGCGGGCTGGATTTTTCTATGCGAGATTGCGACGACGACGTTGAGAGGATGACACACCGGGCGACGGCGGTGCCTCAATCTGAGCCCTGGGCCTCGGTTCCTCGGAGGCGGCAGCTTCTACTTTGGCTGGGCTACCTCCTTGGAGCCTGATGCTTTGACCCCAGTGGACCCCAGTGAGCAACAGCGCCATCATGTTCCTGGGGCTCCTTCATGCACCGATCGAACGGCGTGCCAAATCCCCATGGCTCGCTGCTCACCCGCCCAATCCGCCTCCACGAAATCTGGACTTCTGCGAATCGGACTGCCATCCTCCCCAATACCAACAACCCATGTCGTCGTCATCTTGCATGTACATACTCATCACATTATCATGTTCCTATAGACGCGGCACCGCGGGCCTCCATAATACGGGCTGCTGCCTTTCCCCGGTGCCTAAAGACTAAAGACTAAAGCAGTCGGCAAACGGACAGATATTTTGTTTGGTTTAGGCAGCAAGACAGTGCAAATTAGCGAAAGTGAGTGCTCACTGCCATTTATGTCTCTACTTTTTTGTTTTCCCAATGAAATGAGTTTTTTCTTCTTCGTATGCTTCGGTTTGTGATAGGGTATCTGGTGTTTATGTACACTGCGCGACATTGTTAGCGGGAACAATCAATATCCTGTTTTTATTTTTCACCTTAAATTCGAGGGGCTGACAGCAACCTATTGGTATGGAATAAAGCGCTCGTTTGGGGCACTAATCTGAGCGACAAACTTTCAGCTCTCTCAATAGCTGTCAAAGAAATAAACTGCAAATAAAAGCGATTTTATCGTGTTCGTATTAACAGTGGAGCGCAGTGTATGTATCTGCCTTGGGGGATGACATGAAACCATTTTGCTTGGCTACACTTCTTTTCATTTCTTTTGTGTGTTTTTGAAAGTGCGTTTTTCGGCTTAAGCTCCCTCCTAGTTTCAGCCTCACTTGTGCTACGGTGTTTTCTTGCAATAGAAGGCCACGCAACACAGGCTACTTTTACAATGCTGAAGTCAACAGTAACACTGTAATTTGATTAGATGCAATATTCACACGCACATCTGAGAAGTAAAATGAGAGTCGTTAGTAAATGTTTTTTTTATTAAAATATTTCTAGATGCCTTTCAGCTTAGTTGGACAAGTATTTCGTTCAGTACAAAAGCTTGGATATGATCCAGTGTGATCAGTTTACGCATTCTAATATTAAAAAAAACAAAAAACATGCCCCTGGTTTTTGTAGGGTTCGTCCAGCTGACAAATTATGCCTTCTGCGCACATCACTGCCTGGTGCTTCACGACGAGCACCCTCTTGTGACCAGAAAAGTATGGCTTCTGATTCTTCGATGGACGGCATATGGGCATGCTGTGCGGTCAACGAAACCCCAACAGTTGTCCAGGGGTGCTCCCTTGTCTCTGACGGCCTAATAAAAAGAAAAAAAAGGCACTCTTACAACACTGCAGTATTTAAACACTACCAAAACATGTGATATGGGACTTGTTACTCATATAAGATAAAGTGTATTTCCATGGTAGGGCTGTAAAACAATTTTTATCGTAAATGTAAAAAAAAAAGAAGATTTAGTTGTTTTTTAATTTCGCTAAGCTCTGAGGCCGTCAAACTGTGCATGCGAGGCCCGCTACGCCGGAATTCAAAACGAAACTTCTGAAAAGCGTTCTAGTCTACCGCTATTGCTTAGAAGTCCAGTGTTGTGTTTGATAAATTTTGCATTGTTTATGCCTGTCTGGTTTTCACCAGACAAAAACTTGACGTGGAATATTCTTTCGACCGTTTTCGGTAACTCTTTTCAAAACACTGCCGGGTAACATATTCGGCCGCCATATTTTGGGCATCGCTTTTAGTGCGAGACTTGTGACCAGAACCGAGTTCATATCCAGCATTGACGCAGCATTCGTGTCTAATACATTTAGACTCGCATCCGCGACAAACAATGACGCAGCTCTCTTGCTCCCTAGACGCTTGACCAAAATAAGGCGGCCTCGAAGAATAGTGGCAGCATGGCATGCACTTTAAAAAAGGCTGCATTCAAGTCTCTATTATTTTCTAAATCTACCAAGGAAATCCAAGGAGAACATTTCCGGAGGAAAGTTAAACAATTCAAAAATTACGAGCGAATATGAATAAATAAAGTTGAGAGGAATGGTTTCTTTGGTGCGGCTTGCGAGCGCTATGCTCGTGGTCAGCTTTCAGTGGCATTTTCAACAGGAGGGCGCGTGCACAGGTATAATCGGCGTTCAAGCACTCGCTCCCGTACATCTACTGATCTGCAATGACAATTGCTGGATGCGTTTGACCGCTCACGCGAGTGCGGTCAGCTGGCGGCCATCGTCAGGTAGAGTTATATCGCCTGTATGCTAGATACGGACTGCTGCAGCATTGGCAGCGGCCATCATCCGTGCATGTCAGATGACGTTCTGGCAGCTGCGATTGCAGTCTGCCATCAAGCATGGCGTGGGTCACATACTCGCGTGCATCGACTGAAATTGTCTGACGAACCATGTCTTGAAACCCAGGCGTGCACGGTAGCCCGGTCTATTGAGGACCACGCGTATAAGTTCACGACATCGCACAGCACCGGCGATAAGCCGCACAGCTAAGCAGCAAAGTCGCATCGAAAGGAGCATCGAAAGCATGACGCTGTTACGGAATCTGCCTTCAACGCGAGCTGCGCTGCTTTGCCACGGTGCTGCGCTTTCGTAGAACATTCGCCGGGTCCTCAAAGACGAGGCTACCGTGTCACGCCGAGTTTCAAAGTCTGCTTCGTCGAACAGCTTCAATCAAGGACGAAATATCACCACACGATACAAATGTACTGAGATCTACGGCTTTTCTTATGGTAGCCGCCGCCATTGCGCGAGCGCCATATTGCAATCGTGGCTCAGAATGACATACTCTGCCTAAAGTGGCCGCTAGTGACCGCATTCCAGTCGCATAGGCGCGTGACTGGTCCAAACGGCGATCCAGCACATGACATAGAGCTCGTGCGTACATCTGACTGCATAGCCATAGAAGGTCCACTAAAACGCGACGACTTTACCGACACCGTGCTGGTTGCAAAGTGATACTCGTTCACTTCGTTTGATTATGCTCTTTTGTGTTACATAGAACTCAAATGGAATGGTTTACTTTTCACGCGTGGGGCGTACGCTTTACTTCTTGATTCGGCCTCTTTCAAGCTGAGGTCACGGTGAAAAACATCGACGCGTATTGAGTAAGTGCAGCCATCTTGAGATCTAAGCGATCACGCTGAGGACGCTGAGGGCAGTCCGCTCTGCAAGTTGTGAAGCGGAGCGCACGCTCACTCCGCTAACTATACGCTCCAACTCAGAGCGGGCCACGCATGCGCGGTGGGGACGATGCTTCTTGCAGAGCGTAAAGTAGAGCATAAAGGGCTCATAAAAGTGGCCTACTAAAACTCACAGATTACAAACGCGCTCGTCATGACTTGTCCTGACACTGCCCATGTACACCTTGTTGTTTTTTTGTGCCGAAACAAAAGTAAAGACGTAAATTATTGGCGTATCAAAAAAAGTAACTTTTACTAAACAGAGCAGCTGTGCTAAGATCAATGGAAACGCGAAATTTACACAAACCATGCAGGGTCTCACCTGTGAGCACAGCTCCAGTTTCGCCAGGGTCAACCACCTATGTTTGTTCATGTCAGCGAGCAGGTGGCCGAACCTCTCGTTGATGTGACCCACGATGAGGTTCACAATACTGGAGAACACCGACAAGTTCCATCCAAACGCTCATCCAAGTTCGAACAGACGGTTGCGATAGGCCAGTCGACAAAGATCCATGCAAAGCGTCTCGCCAGATTGGCAACACCCTGCGCCGATCTGTCAGGTGCTGGGATTTGGAGGCCCACTTGCAGAGCAGCCAGGTCCTTCTTTAAGCGGGATTGCCTCCTAAAGGATTTCTCTTCTATGTTGGCAATTTCCAGCAAACCGCGTTCGGAAAGGAAGCTTCGGCGCTTCATGGCATGAGGGATACAAATCATTGATTCGATGTCTCGCCAGCTTAATCTCGTTAGTAGAAGTCTCCTTCCTTGAGAACCGCGGGGATTCATCGTGCAGGTGCCTTGCTAGCCTTGAGCAACACTGTACTCGTACTTCGCAAAAGGGTGTACTCGGAATGCGCAAACTTCGTCCTTTTCTTTCATTTTTAGTCTTTTAGTCTTTATTTATTTGGCTCTGAGAGCCGCGGCACCGCGGAAAGGCAGCAGCCCGTACCATGGAGGCCCGCGGTGCCGCGTATAGTGAACATGATAATTTGATGAGTATATACATGCATGATGATGCATGTATATACTCATTTCTACTTCGAATACGTAAATCTGTTTCAGTTTTACTTCGAGTGGAGCAGAAGCTACATGAGCGAGTGCCGGCCTTTCAGCGTCCTTGACCAGCACGCGCGCTCGTGCAGTGCAAGTACCGTTTAGATCAACATGCTCATGCTTATACCTTCGGCTTCACTCGCACACAGGGTGGAACGATTATATTTATATTTTATAGCTTAATATTCTTCGGGTGTGTGCCTACTCTTTTGTGTTTATTATTCTCGCCTTCGTTTTTACTACCTTTACAAACACGCTCCCTTCACATTCTTGGTGTTAACGTTTAGTTTTTTGTTGTCTTACTAGTACTATAAACGTCTACTGGTGGGGCTATGCAAGCGAATTTTCGAACGCTCTCGAAACGCTCTTACGCTGAAGAAAAACGGTCTACTAAAACGCGTTTTTGGACCTCCGCTTTCCATTCCGGCGAAGCGGGCCGCGCATGCGCAGTTTGGCACCCTCAGAGCGGAGCGGAAAATGGAAACGGTCTACTAAAACTCTCTAATGTCTTCGTTTTCTGCTATAATTGTTCGCAAAGTCTTTTATTATGCCCTTTTTTTAAACATGTATAAAATGCGTTTGAATAAAGGACTTCGTTAGTGGTTGGTGAATGTCATTTATGCTGACATACATCATGATAAGCTAGAATATTGAACTGCGGAAATGAAAACAAAAAAATTATTCTTATTGCACAAAAACCCCCTTCGCAAGATTGTGAATTAAATTTCCCGAACAAATTACACATGGGGAATTAAATCCCCATGTATCGATTTAACTTACCTTTGGACGAACGAGTTTGTTATTTAGCAACATACTTATATCTAATTTTCCGCAATTTATACGTTCGGCATTTGTCATTTGATCTCTAGGCGCTTTGTAGTTCACGCTTCTGTTTTGTTCCAAACTAACATCCGAAAGGTGGAACCTAAAGAAAAAAAAATAGAAAAACACACCTAAAATTCCTTTCTAAGTCATTATCCTTTGTAAGTACGGGGACGTTTTGTCAATATTTTTTGGCTAAACCTACGAAGATAAAGGTTATCACTTTGACATAATGTGAGTGTTCTCGGATTACCTCACTTTGCGTCACGTTTGCTCTTAGAATCTCAATAATTGGCATACTTTTCTAACAACACACGCAGCACACGCACACCTCAAAAAGCGGGAGCAAACGTAAAAAAAACGTGCAAGCAAAATAAAAAAAAACGCACCACGCGAGTTAGTTTTACCCGCACTGCGTCGCCCGTTGGCGATGACATAAAACGCCAACACTACAAATGGACACAGATGTGCGCATTTCAACGCCGCTCTTACCTCCGCGGATTTCACCTTTGTCGCGGAGGCATGCGGTTTAGAGGAGCTCCTTTTAGCGAACGCCGTTTTATCTTATCCAATCGCAGTTTAGAGAAAATGGCGGCAGCCGGCGCGCTGTTTCCGATATCCCCCTGATTCATTAGCCCTAGATTGCCGAACCCTTGACGGTGAACCTTTGGTATACTTCGTTTCAGCTTCGGTTCAGACGCAGCCGATGCTACAAGCGCGAGCATGTGGCCCAGAACAGGGCTTGCACTGCACGAGCGCGCCCGCTTGGCAGGGATGCTGAAAGCGCCTAGCTCGCGCTTGTAGCTTTGGCTGCGTCTGGAACGAAGCTGAAACGAAGTATTGTGCGCGCTTTAGCTTGAGATTATATTAAATTTTCTCCGAGCGACAGTGAGGGCGACCGCACCAAGCGCGGTCTGATTGGAAGCCTAGCTTGCAGCCGTCTACAAACAGCAGTTTTCAAACGGAGGCATCGATAAAACGTACACCTTTCGCTAAACCGTGCTTCGATAAACCGTACCCCTTTCGCTAAAATCAGCCTTGATATAACGGCGTTCGATCAACCGTAGTAAATCCGCTTTGTCGCTGTTAGTACCAAACCGACCGCTCTCGCACAGCGAAATATTTTACTTTGTATATTTCACTTTTTTATCATCTGGTTAACTTGATCGCTTCACGGAGTTGGCAGTCTTGCGAGTCTGTAAGTTGCCAAGCCCATTCATTTGCGGGTGCAATTGCCGCGATTGGCAGGTTGCGCGAATTCGGTTTCGCTTTCCTCCCCTCCAACTTTGCGTGAACTTGTCCGTCCGGAGGCTGGCTCTTCGACAGAGACGTCTGCGCTCAAGTTCAAAGCTCCTGCCTCCGTTTTCTCATTTGGGACGCGCGTCTGTCTCCTTTTGTTTCTATTCACTTTCAGTGCCAGCGCAAAGTCCGTCTGGAAGGCGGCACAGGGCAGCGTTGCGCCGCGTGCACAAAGTAAAAACAGAAGGAAAGACCTCGAGCGAAGTCGCGGAGTTCGCGCGGGTTCTGGCTCTTTCGTTTGTTTGGGGTTTGTTTTTGTTTGGGTTAGTTTTCACGGTGATCATTCCGCAGCGTTGTTGAATGCTAGACATCAAAACAAGTAAAACACGTACAAATAAGCACTCCGCCACAATTTTCTTCTCCGGTAAAGACCATCTGCACGTTCCGTGAAAATTACTAAATAGCTACTTTTCGGTAGTCTAGTGGCCTGCACTACAAACACGGATCGCATGTTTCAGGCAAAAATAAGTCTAGCTAGCCGTTTGTCACTCAGCCCATCCTGGTTCTTTATTCAGTTCCTTGTGTGCGCTTGTGGTGTATGCGGAGGGCAAGTTCGTCTGCTTCACGCGCAGGGGGTAGCGGTGACGTCAGAACGCCGAGCCCTGATTGGCTGATCGCTGTCCCCTATTTGAGCGTCGTCTGCTCCTTCGCAACGTCGTCTGCGTCTGTCTTACCTTTCCTGCGACTTTTGCAAGTGCAGAGGCCAGATTCACGAAACTATCTTACGCCAAAAATATGCGTAAGACAAAACTTAAAAACTAATTCGTATTCACGAACCGAAATTTTCGTAAGTTTTGCGCAGGTTACGACAAAATCCTACGACAGCTCCGAAGCTACGCACTTGTTACGATCAAATCAGCATGGCCGACAGCGTCGCGGTCGCGACGACCAACGGACGTTTATTTTTCTACGTGCGGTTCTCTCGCGTCCCGACTTCAAGCAGCAAGAAAAAAGTAAAAAGTACTTGAACCAGACCACGACGAACAAGAACGCTGGATCCACAAACACCCGGGAAAAGCTCCAACGGCCAGGATTCCACCGACACCGACCAAGCAAACTCGGCAGATAGGCCTAGCAGCCACTCCGACTCGGTGACCGTCTGCCCACGACCGGCTGCCGTGCTGCATGGAATGTGCCCGCGCGACCCTTGTGAACCCTTCCCGCATTATACTGTGATCACTGACCTCAATTTTAGATTAAGGGGTCAATCTCTTCCTCTTGTCATCTTCTTGTTTTCCGAGGCAACGGTGACTGTCGCCGGTGAAAAAGCGGTGAATATCCGACAGACGCAGGAAAGGTAAAGGAGCCGTCGCTTTGACTAGCAGACGTAAAGCAGACGACGTTAACTGCGCCAACCCGCCGACGCCGTTAAAGAATGAGGAGTCTTGCCGCACACGAAAGGGGGGGGAAGTATTTGGGAGGGAACTTGCGGACACTAACACGCTCACTCTCGGTTCTTAGCAAACAAACCTCGGCGTCTCGGGACACCTCGCCAGTGAGTACTTTGACTTCCCTCCTTGATGCGCGTCTGCTAATTGTTCGACAAAAACAACGAACCGCTCGAGTTATTTCGTCTGCCTTCTCTGAAAGGCGAAGTCGAGCTCGCTCGTAAAGACCTGCACTTCCGGAAGTCGCAGGAAAGGTAAGACAGACGCAGACGACGTTGCGAGCAGACGACGTTGCAAAGCAGCAGACGATGCTCAGATAGGGGACCGCCATCAGCCAATCAGGGCTCGGCGTTCTGACGTCACCGCTACTTCCTTTCTCATGCGCAGAAGACGAAAATGAGCCCCTTGCGAGGCGTATTGCTTTCAAAAGACGTGCTCTAGCGTTCGACCCTTGTATACAGAGAAGTGAGATTTAGAAGATTTCATTGAGGTCCTGACGAAGATGAAAGGCGCAATCTTCGGGAGCAGCCAAGTGAAATGGCTTTGCCTCGACCGTTTGTTTTTAGATGAGTACATAGAAGTGTGCTCCATTAGCTTCTCGGGAACTACGGTTCAGGCTCTCAGGGAGAACATCGACGGGTTGCCTCTCAAAAAGTTTGATTTTGCGGCAGTATACGTAGGATAAAACAACCTGCAGAATGGCGACAGGGGGTCAGCGGTGGTGAAAGGTTGTAGATAGGGACTCTAAATTTCGGATAAATGATATACACTCTGTAAACACTCGCCGGTGAAACTATCGCGAATTTAGATTTACCCCAAAAAACTACGAATTCGACGGCTGTCAGTTGTAAAATCTTGAGCGGTCTTGACCTTTTCCAGGGATCCTAGGACAGGTTTTGCAACCGTTTTCTTTTTTTTTTTTTAATCGTAAGAGTCAAAAGGAACGCCTTTCTCTGCACATATTCCTTTGTCATCCTCGCGGGAAACAGGAATTCAATAATCAGTCAGACTTTCAAAGTATCCGCACGCAAAAGGCAGGACTGTGCCAAGGAATACAGACATATTAAAGTACCTGACAGATACATTTTATTGTTTTTATCATAGAACCTGAAAGTGTAATGAAAGAAAGAAAAAAAACGGAAGGAAGAGGAAACTGTGGACGGACGGTCTACCTTTATGCACCTTTATATGCGCGTATGCAGGCACAAACACCTGTGCCACACGGGCAACTCGAATGCCATTTAAAACGAATGACATTCGTGTGATCGACGAATCGGCTCGCGATCTGTCGCGCGTGGAACGCCCCACGCTCGGAGTGTCGCGCGCTGATTGACCGATCGATCAAATGTCATTCGTTGTAAATGGCATCCGAATTGCCCGTGTGGCACGGGTATTAGACTACCTTGGATCACGATGAACATCCACCAGCTCACTTGGACTTCTGAATCGATTTACTTTATCGTTTGCAAGTCTTAGAGTGTTAATGAAAATGTCAATGAAATATCTCTGTTAATTACCCACCTAATTCCACAAACAACCTTGTGCTTAGTGACCTCCCTAGTCGGGTAAGCTAATGGCAAAATTAAAAGCGTCCTAATGCCATTCTTCTTTATTCTTCATGTAATACGTTTGGTGCAACTAAAAGATAAAAGAAAAACCCGGTATATAAATCAACTTCGTGAGGGAATATGCTATCAAGAGGCTAGTTCGTTTCACCTTATGTGCGAGCGAAGCCGACGCTACAAGCGCGAGCATGCTGCTTGTAACAGCGCCTGTAGTGCACGAGCGCACGTGCGAAGCCGGAACGCTCAGAGCGTTGGGCTCGCGCTTCTTGCTTTGACTTCGCTCGCCATCCCACTGCCGTGGCGCTGTCTTGAGCACGGCGCACACGCAGTGGCTTCTTCTCTTCAAAAACGAGATGCTGCGATTCCGCAGTGCCTACACCCGGTGTGGGCAAAGCAAGCGTGTTTGCGAAACATAGCGGGCTTCGCGCGCTCGTCTATAGCCAAAATTGCGCGCTCACACCGAGAGATGCAAACAAACAAACAAAAAAAAATGGTCGGGCAGTGAAATCGCCGAGATGTCGCCACTCCGCACAAGTGAATGTGTACGAAGCCACACTATTCACGGTGGCGAGACAAAAAAAGAAAAAGAAAAAACGCCTGCTCCCCGCAAAATCAACGCGCAAAAGCCTGCCGTGTAAACGCGGGCGCAGACACGTGCCAGGTCTTGTACGCGCGCAGAAAAGTTCCTCCCTCTCTCTTTTCTTTCTCTACGTGTTGTCTTTGTTTTTATTTATTTCTCCCTTCGTTACCTCTCTTCCTCGTCCCTCCTTTGCCCCAGGTTTCTGGTATGCTCCGTTTCTCCTTACGATGGACCGCAGAGGACCCTACGAGCTATCGGAGCTAATCCAATGCCGCGTGAGCGTCACGTCACCTTCAGGACGGACACAGCGAAGCACGAGGCGCGTGGTCACGTGATACGTTCATATGCGCTGGATTGGCTGCTACGACTTCTAGCGTCCGTTGCGGTCCATCGTAAGCGGAAACGGGCTCCGTGTGCAACCATGCAACCGCCAAGAAACGCGCTCCGCGAATGGGCACGTTGTTTGAAGCTAGACGAGGACTATGCGTAGTACTCTCGGTTGGAAGAGGCACTGCCGTTGTTCGTGGGGAAGAACGTCGTCCGTCGTCATGTACGGCAACGCGGGGCTGGAGTCCTCGCCGTCTCAATGTTTAATCTTCGTCTGGCTCGGAAAGGATGGTAAAATTGATTTAGACGACTTTTGACAATATGACTGTAAACAACATGTGAAGTAAAAGCAGGGTGTTGGAACGAAATGTTTTTCGTTCCGGTTTCATTTGCGTTCCATACAAAAACAGTTCCGTTCCGTTTGTGCTCCGGAACGAAACAAATATTGGTCTGTAACGATTCGTAACAATTTGTGTTTCAAAAAAAAAAATTAGAACAAAATTGAAAAGGAACGTAACATTTACACAAAAATAGATAATTCAAGAGCTCTGGAGGGATCCGCGTAATCGACACTGCTTCTGAGATCACGTTCATTGCCTTGAGCATGATATCATGATCAAGGCACTAAGCATGAACTCAGAAGCAGCACGTCATCAAGTGTGCTCGGTGAAATGCGAGACCTCTGGTACGATAAAATAAATTTCAGCGCCCAGAAGGCCCGCTCCACGCTGGCCTGTGTGGCTGGCACACCTAGGGCTACTTGAGCTGAAGTATAGACACTTTGCTCACTCGTAAATTAGAGCCGCCATAAGTGACCTTGATGTGTCTTGCCGAGGGGCCGGGCCACAAAAACTAGCGATGATGAGTCAAAGCAAAGCCTGCGTCGGTGAAAGGAACACCGTGGTGTCTAGAAAAGCATTGGCTTCTCATGTAACCACAGTAGTGGAGCGAAGCGACCCGAATAAAAGGAAATAAAAAATGAAGGTCACTTATGGTCGCGCCCATGCACATCTGCTGCAAAGCGTCCGGTTGTCGTTCCTTTCGCTCTTCCCAAAATGTGAGTACATTTTTTGTCTTGGTATTTTTGCTCTGCTTGTTCGCCCAGAGCTTAGACGCGGGGGCGAAGGATTGATTGTCTTCTCTTCAATTATGGCAGCAAACCAACGGCAGTCTCTTACTTCGCTGCGTGAAACGAATTCTGAAAAACCTGTGCCGGCTTGCTAGAAGCAGCGCCTCGAATAAGACTGTCTTATCTTAGACGAAGAAAGCACTGCCAAGCCTGGGGCGCGCCAGCGTTTGAGACTCGACTTCACGTGCCACTCCGCTCGTGCGTTAGCTTTGGCAGCGCTTTTTTTGTCTTAGATAAGGCAGTCTTATTTGAGACGCTGGTTCTAGCAAGCCGGCCCTGAACTTTCCCCTTGAACCGAAAACCGATAAGAACATTTTTTGGTTTCACTCCGGAACAAAATAATAAATAACGTTTCGATTACGTTTTCGTTCCGCCCAAAAATATCGTTTTTTTTTTTCCGACACCGAGTAGAAGAAAGGTTGTAGTAGACAGCGTCCGCCGTCGCGCTAAGCTTACGGAAGCTTACCATAACTTATCTAGTGACGCTAACCATAACCGGAAACGAGCGCGCGCCGCTAGCCTTGGCTGCAGAACTTCGGGCCTCGTTTCCGGTCGCCGTAAGCTTAGCGGGATAGCGGACACGGTCTACTACAACTCCCTAATCAAACCGCGCAGGAACTGAGCGGCAGAACGAAACAGGCCTCGTCCGCTATCCCGCTATGCTTACCGCGACCGGAAACGAGGCCCGAAATTCTGCAGCCAAGGCTAACGGCACGCGGTAAGCTTCGGTAAGCTTAGCGCGACGGTGGACGCGGTCTACTACAACTCCCTATTGTTTGGCAGACTCTCCGATGCATCGCGGTGTGACGTCACGTGCAAGTGACAGAATTTTTAAATCGGGGACAGCTTTTGTTAGCAATGCAGTCAAAGCTACGGGAGCTCGCGCACCCAGAGCGCCGATCAAAGCCACATATGTTGTCCACACACGCGGACCGTGTGTGGACAACAAATGTAAACTGCTTGTGTATTTTTCAAAGGAAATCTAAAAGAACGATTCGGTGTCTGCGAGACGCACGAACTCGTGTTATAGAGAACAATTTCTCGTGCAAATAAAGCAATGGTCGGAGCAACGCGCTCGTAACCACACCGCCGAAAGCGGTGGTCGTTTTTAAATTATATAGAAGGTAACCAATGTGTATGCTCTCAAAATAAACACCCAACTGTGTGGACAACAATCTAGACAAAGCACCCCCTATAGTTCGATCCCCTCCCCAATAGTCAAATTCACGAGACGCTCTCACTGTTCAGTAACTATTTCTAAGCCAGTTCATTCATGCTATAACGAGTCGCAAAAATTCATCAGCCTTGCTCTTCCAAACGATAAAACGAATTCCGAGTAGGATAAATTTACGTTCGTTCCAAAGCACACTGCCGATATAAAGCCGCCCATATTAATTGTCTCTAAAACAGCAGCTGCAACATGACGAATCACGGAATTAACTCGAGATATTTAGC
>JAZHYW010021911.1:0-61044 GCA_037355805.1 Ixodes ricinus
GGGGGTCAAAATACGGTCATACCCAAAATATCACGTCAAACCGACGCCGCATTACCGATTAAAACCAGTTTTAAAAATGTTCTCCCGGCTCGGTTAGCGGCCCGACAGCGGGTGAGCAACGCTGGCACCGGGTGAGCTAGTGAAGCAACACTGGGCAGTGACGTAGGTCTAGTCCTATGCTCTCTTCGAGGACGCTTCGTTGGCTTCTTTTCCCGTGCTATTTTTCGATTCTGTTGACGGCAAGAGGTGTTTGGCGGGTTATCCTGTGCTGTCCTATTTTTATTTGTGTTCCTTGAAGTTAATTTAACTGCAGCATATCTTCCGCGACCGCGCGGAAGAGAACGCAGCGGTGTTGCTCGCTCGCGTGTGTCGTAGAGCCGGAGAGACTCGCCGGACTCGCGCTGGGCAATGCCCAGCACGACTTGCAGTGCTGTGGGTTGCAGCAACAATCCGGTGCGAAACCCGGAGCTGCGGTTTCACCAGTTTCCGAGAGATGAGAAGAGGCGCAAGGTGTGGGTCGATGCCGTTCGCCGGACAGACTTCGGAAGACCGTGGACTCCGAGCTCCAACGCGAAGCTCTGCTCCGAGCACTTTGCGCCAGACAGCTACGCACGGGATCTGCGGCTGCTGTCTGCCGCGGGTTTCTCAACGAAACACGCATCTTTGAGGAAAGATGCGGTGCCCTCGCTATTTGCGTACCGTCCACCGGCTGCTCCAGCACGAGCGGCCTACAACAAACGGCGGCGAATCGAGGTACGATCCTTTCCGCGCGTACAATATAGAGTGACTATGTGCATTGCCTAATTTCTGTCGTTTTCGTTTTTGCGTAATAGACTGTGAACGAGGCCCTAGCTGCCGGACCGAGCGCTGCGGCTTGCGCCCCACCGGCGGATGCTCGCTCTACGCCAGCGGCTGCCGACGACGGCGACGCATTTACTGCCGGGACGAGCGCCCCACCGGGAGACGCCTCCACCGCAGAAGCTGCCGAAGGCGGTGTCACGGAGCTCGACATCGCGGTGGACGTGGACGAAGGAATCGCTGCCGAGCCGAGCGCCGCGGCTTGCACTTCTCCCGGGAGTACCTCCACCCCAGAAGCTGCCGGAGTCGTGGAGCTGGGCGGCACGACGGACGTCGCTGGGCCTGACACCGTTAAAGCCAGCGTCGCAACCAGCGTCGACGCAACATGTAGCGACATGGGTACGAAGCGCACGAAGGATTCCTGAATGACTAAGGCTATACGCACGACGGCGTGCACCTCGACAGTAAAGTGCTACATGCCAAACGCGGAACTTTTTGATTTCGTTCTTGTATAAATCCAATCGTAAAAACAAAATTTCTCAACCTGGGGCGTAGCACAGTGGTAACGCGTCTGCCTCGCACGCAGCGGTCTCGGGTTCGATCCCCACTGTGGGTAGTGGGTTTTTTTTTTTATTTATTTATTCCTCATATTTTGTTTTGTTGGGACATTTGGCTAAATGTCTAAGTCTCATTTTAATAATATCCAACCTCCTGTCAAAAAAAACAAAAAAAAACATTTTTGCGTAGTATGCTACAATTGGGCACAGATATGCACATGCAAGGTGAATAGTTAGGAAGGTGTTCTTATCTAAGGAAATTTGCTTTGACATTGCAAAGTGTCCCTTTGCGATCAAGGTTTTTATTGAATGTGAAACCCTCTGCAAAGCACTTTTTGCTCAGTGACTGGTATAGGTTTGCCTGTATCTTTAGAGGTGGCCCTTTCGGTTTAGTGTAATTCCGTTTTATGTCAAATAAAACGCCCCCCCCCCGCCCCCCAAACACAACGAAAAAGACTGAAATAATTAATTGGGGTGTTCTCATTTGAACACAATCATTTAGCTATCGTATGAGTTCGCAAAACACAGCCTGGAAGGTGATGTTGAAACAGCCTTATGTGAGCCGAAGATTTTCACATCACCTTCATAGATGTACGTTTACCTTGCAATTGCTCATGAGATGTTCACTGTTCCAATGTTAAAATTACAGGAACACAGATGCCAACAGCAATCTGCTGTGGCAGAGCAGTGGTGGTCTCGGTAGTGCATTGCCACAAGTGCACAGCCATACAAGCATCACGAGTCGACTGCTCAGACAAGTCGTCGCAGACAATGCCTGACCTGGTCGACACTTCGACAGAGACTTCAAATTCGGTCCCTGGTATGTCAAGGAAAGCAGCTTTCGCCCTATGTATTTGTCCGCTTGCACTAAGACATATGCTTGGTTCCTGACATGATTGTATTAGGCCAGCACAAGGAAATCTGAGGCTCGTGACATCAGGACTCTTGCTAGGGCTTTGACATTTCAGTTATGATTGAGTGCATTTCATGATGTCTGAAATGAGCATACATGCTAGGCATTCTTTTGAGCTGAATCTGTAGTATGCATTAAATGCTTTTAGCTCACATTCTTGGCAAACCTTCTCCAAAACCTTTCAAAATCTCTCCCGAAACATTTTTTTAATTTATCCAAAACCTCATCGCAATCTGCTCAGAAAATGTGTGTTTACAGACTGTAATTGGGCTCTGTGCATTGGCACAACGTCGGCATTGTCTGTATTCTGTTGCCAGCGATGGTAAGAGCATACAGACGTTCAGGACATCGTCTGCATCATCGTTGTCATTGTCGACATCCAAGATGTCTTTCAATATGGAAGACATCTTCAGCATCGACGCCGTCTTCAAAGTTTTTGGCTTTGAAGTTCAACATGTTAGACGACGAAGCAATGGTTAACTTGTTTGACGTAAAAAAATGTCTTCGACGTCTGGACGTCGGTAACGATGCTTGAACATGAACGACGTCTTGGAGGTCGAGGATGTGCTCGACATGAATAACGACTTAGACGTTGAAGACATCTTCAGTGGCCGAGTGTGGTACCATATTAATATGTTTGTGATAAACACTGAGGGTACCGAGTAAACCTTCGTGCTCGCCGTCTGGCAAGCACGATGCTCTGTGGCCATGCTGAGTGGTTAGGTGAAGCGGGGAAAGCATTCCTTTGTGCACCCCTGGTGCATTGTGTGCATTGGTGGAGCTTTAGAGCGCTAAATATACACTCTAGGGTGCTTTGTGTGTGTTACGTGCTGCAATTCGTGTTTTTGAACCCTCTGCATACTTTTTGCTTCGGATTATGGCGTCCGCGAGTGCGACCATTTGAGGAACAGCAGCAGGGACCTTGGCTGCGAACATGCCAGCGATAGAAATTGAAAGTATGAATGCCCAAAAGATTGCATGACACAGCGAATGAACTTACGATTCCCTTGAGGCTTTTCACGGTTGTAGGCGCAGTACATCGAGAGTGTATTTGTCGTTTATAGGTCATCCAAAACAATAAAACAAGATATGAACAGGGATGCACGAAATAAAAGCAGTGCTGGAAAACGATTGAAGATGGCTCCAGCTTTCAGATTTTAATAAAAGTTAATTAGGTTACCTAATTGCAAGCGCAAATCAGTCGATTCCAAGGTTTGAAATCTATGCATGAGCTTGCTTTGGAATTGGGCATTGATGTTTAGTTCCACCTTTGATGTGCAGTCATTTGCAAAATAAGATGAATGCAGTCGCGTTGTGATGGTAAACAATTTAATGGTTCCTTGCAGTCACGCCAGAGATCCCGATTCAGGAACATCGATAAATATAAAACTGCTAAAGGGAATGAGCAACCTGTGAAGAATAGCTCCCAAAAAAGTTCCAAGCTGAAGTAGCAATTCATACAAAGAAACTTGTTCCCACCTTGGGGGCATATCTCATGTTGACTGACGGTAGTGCAGTGAACTCGGCGCCCGTTTCTTTCACGAATGTTGCGAGACACTCGAGAGGATGATGTTGGTCAAAAGCTTTTTTCGGGTTACTGAAGCAAACCCACTGCCGCTGCAGGTCCTGGCCGTGAAACGCAATAAAGCCGCAACCGCACTCGCCTTATCATATTCCGCTCACGCTGCAGAGCTCCTCCAATACTACTCTACGCTTTCGGTTGTTGCTGGTGCACCCTACGACCAAGCACATGGCCTTCTGATGATGAGTGGATTGTCGTCATCGAATCCAGTGGCTCTAATTTAATCTCAAGATTTAAAAACAGAAAAAAAACTGCGAACGAACCAAGCGTGCTCCGAGCAACATGTGCATCCAAGGGTGGCCGAGGCGACACATCCGTGTCTTGCAGATCTCCTAATAGCCTCGTCCCACTAGAGCGACAAACACCGATTTTCGTCTGGCGACACCACAAAGTTCCGTGTCACTGATGCTGTCCCACTGTAGCAACCAACGCCCGTGACATACGCCGACCGACAAACAATCGAAGACGGACGAGTTCTTGTCTGTCGTTTGACTTGAAACACAGCTAGCAGTCCCACCGAGGAACATCTCTCGGAGACAAACTTATCCTCCTCGTCCGCTTGTACCTGCCTCTCTTCCCATCCTTCTACCCTTCCTCCTGTTCCTCCCATGGCTCGCTCCGCCGCTCGACCTTCAGAGAAGTCCTTGGCGGCCACTGATCGTTTCCGCAGTTCCAGTTCCTCGATTGCTCGTAGTGGTCGTGGCGTGGCTTGTTTGCTGGGAGTCGTGTTGCAAAAGAGAATTTGCTGTGGCTGGTTTTGCTCGCAAAAACTTGGTGCGCGAGGTGGTGCTTCAAGATGCCGAGGTCTACGCCCTACGTCAGGATGGATACACCCATGCTCGAGGACCGACCAAAGCAAGACCGCTCACCACGATGTAGGACACAACGTTCCGCAGCAAGCCATTCCGGCAGACGAGACTTGTCATCACGTTCTGTAATAATCAAGATGCCGTATTGTCCCCCAGAAAACGCCTGCCCTCAATCATTCGGATGTGAAGTTATAAACATCCTCAAAATCGGAGTGAAATTCCGTGGCGCTTGCCTAGAATGCCTCGAACGACACAAAAAAAGGAACGATTCGGGAATTCTAGTTTGGGAAAAGATTGGTGTCGATTGTCACGACTGTTTGCGGAAAGTCACCAAAGGCAAATGGAGAAAAGCGGAAAGTAATCATCTCCACTTTCACTGTGTTTGTTGGCGTGTTTTACGCCCAAAGAGCAAAACACGAAAACTGAGTCGCCAGACTCTGTTTGTCTGTGTCTTTTGAAGTGTTTTGTTGACAACTCCAGTCCCAGGAAACAAGTTTCCTTGTCCCCGTGTTCTGCGCCGTGTCCGCCAGGTGGGACGGCGGACTCCGACAAACAGCCACCTGTCAGTGTCGTCTGTCACTTGTTGTCATGTGTCGCTGTCGTTTGTTGCTGTTTGTCGCTTTAGTGCGACGCGGCTATAACTACCCACGGGAGGAAAGTGTTGGTAGCCCTTTCCTTTTTTCTCTCTTGCCCTCTTTCAGTAAAACAGTCTATAGGGATGCACCCGGGTGGTGTGCGCACTATAGTACGCAGGTAACACTGCCGTATGCACCCATGCAGCGCATTTCATACTTACATCTACTCTCGGAGACGAGGTAGACTACTGTTTTTTTAGTAATATTTATTCTTATAACTGACAAAGTCCTTGTGAAATTTGAGCTGCAGGTGGTTGAATTGTCAGGTTGTGACGTAATAACCAGAAGTCAATTGCACATTGTAATTATTCACTAACAGCTTGCTCTCAACAGCAAGCTTTTAGTTGTACAAATAACAGTTTTGAATTTTTCCAGAAACAGCTGCATGCACAAGGATAGTGACTGCCATCTATGCTCGATGTGGCAGCATCATTGTCCATGAGTGGTGATTCCAGTGATTTTACAGGCTATTTTGTCAAAACCAAACAAGGCCTCCCTTCCAATATTTTCCTAGCTGGCAACATTTCATGCCACAAAGCATTGGTTTTTAGCTTTCTTGGGTCCAGCACCAGTACTGTGTAAAAAGCAGCCAATGATAAATCGAGGCATGTGGTCACAGTGCCATTTCAATCTTTATGGACGTAGCTGTAAGTGCACGTCCTCAAAGATTTCTGCTCCTAAATGGGGTCCTTTTCATGCAGTCAACATTGTCTGTGGCAAGCTGGGCAAGGGACCACCACCAGCGCCTGGTAACCAAAGCCCCCTAGCCTGGAAGAAGAGGGTTCTGACTCGGAGAGTGATTCCGAGGACGACATCTCCGAGGATGACAGACAAGATCCGACGTACTCTCCAGACGAGGGCGACACTGACAGCTCGGGAGAAGATTCTGCTGATGAGTATGTCCTGGTAGTATATTGTCTTAGTACTATTATAGGCTGCATTAACTTTACATCAGTTTCTGTGCTTTTTCAGGGGAAAAGTATCTGTTACCTTACAGTTACGCACTTGTTCCATTTAGAATTTGTGGGAAAGTAGATGCAAAAAAAATAGTGCGGCTATTACTCAAGGAAATGCGGTACATCTCACACATTGGTGAAGTGTGCTTTGAAGCCTACACAGTTAGGAAAGAATGTGAAAGGCCGATGGGCCGATGGTCAATGTAATTCACAGGTGATGTACAGCAGGTGCCTTTTTTCTACTTTTTTCTTGACTTGATTAGGTATTCAATTAGATTACTACTGTCCCGTATTAGCACACCCCTACATTACTACAAAGTGACGTGCACAAATAAACCTACATAAGACCTAGGAATTAAAGTTTTCCACTAATTTCGTGCTGCAATTCGTGATGGAGCACAATTGTGATAAAGCTTACCATATTTTAGTTTTTTTTACATTTTTCGGGGGAAATGATTGCTGATTACCTCAAAACATCACTTCCTTGTAGGATTAAACATTGCGACCTTGTGGGCTGTATTGCAGGTCAGAAGAACTCAACATTACCGGGGAGGCCGCAGATCCCGTTGCGGAGCCCAAGTTTATCGTGACGCTGTCCCGACTGCTGCAGCTGCTCGCAGTGTGCTTTCAGTGCCTTTGTCCAACCACAGCCAAAATAAGTCGACAGGGCCCCCTTCTTCGGGCTGTGGTCACTTGTGCCCAAGGCCACAAGTTCATTTGGGAGAGCCAGCCCAGACTGAGGAGCAGGCCACTGCTGACCCTCCTGCTCTGTGGGGCCATAACCTTCTCGGGCGCAAGTCCAACGTGTGTTTTGCGCCTCCTGAGCTCTATCGGAATCGCCACTGTTCAAAAATCACAGTACTTCAAGATCCAAAGCACCTTCCTGTTCCCTGCAGCATTGAAAGTAAGAACTGTGCTATAGTGCTCCAATTGTTACCTGGTAGTAACACCGTAACATGAATACTCCATATTCTGCAGGTCTGGAAAGCAGAGCAGGCGCAGCTTGTTGAGAACCTACAAGGAAAGACGTTGTGCCTGGCTGGGGACGGACGGGCGGACTCCCTGGCTATTCCGCGAAGTACGGAACGTACACCCTGATGGAAATGAATGCCAAGCGCATAGTCCATTTTGAGCTGGTCCAGGTAGGGCATAGGTGTTTTTTTTTTAATCTTTTAGATTATCACGTGTATTTTGTTGCAGCTGCCTCCCGAATTAATTTACCTGTCTTTCAGAGCCACTAAAGCTTGCTCTCTCCTTTTGTTCCTCTCTTTCATTAGCGGTCAGACATTGAGACAAATCTTTGCATAAATTCTTGCATTATAATGCTCAGCCCATTCGGCTGTTTACATTGCACTCAAATTAATTTATGCTGCAAGCTCGGCAGGCATTTTTTACCTTAGCTTCAGTGTGTGTATGCTCTTGATGTTTCAAAGGGGACTTACCTCCCCTATGCAGAACTGGTGCTTTGAATTTGTTTGCAAACTCAAAGGACGTACGTATTCAGTACATATTAGAAACTGGAAATGTTACCTAAGCATTGATATAATAAATATTTAAAAAAGACTCACTTTTAAAAGATAAAAAAGTAGTAAAGTTTGATGAATATATATCTGCATTCATGTATGGTAGTTGGATAGATGGAAGCTGCATGCAGTGAATTCAAAAACCAAATATATAGTTGAGGAAATCATAATTTGTGGACATAAAAGATCATGATAGTTTGACGCTTCTTTTTTTGAGATGTCCATAAAGCTGACCCACTTAAATTACCCACATATTAACGATGCCCATCTAAAGGAGGCTAGAAGCAAAATAAGCTTTATTCATTTAAAGTAAGCATTCAAAACACGTAATTTTCGTAGGTATCATAGTCGTCATTGAAACATTTGATTTGCATTTCAGTCCACTGAAGTGAAGTCGAGCTCCCACATGGAGAAGGAAGGCCTGAGGCGCAGCTTGGACAATATGCTCAACCAGGGACTGATCGTTGGTACACTGGTGACGGACCGCCACATAGGAGTCAAGGCTATGATGAGCACGGACTACCCCAACACCAAGCACCGCTTCGACGCTTGGCATCTTGCAAAAGGCAAGGCAATACTAGGAAGTGATTTTTGAAACAAAGGGAAGGCAGATACGATGACTAGCTAGGCTTTATTGGTTCAGGCATGACTGAAATTACTAGTAGCAACAAGATTAAATGTTTCCTGGCAGGCTGGCACAATAGATATAGACAGAGCTGCACAGTACTCTTCGTCAACAATAGTTTGTGACTAAGTTGAACAAAAAGCTACACCAACTATCTTCTTTTCAAGCTTTGCACAGCATTTCAGTCCAGGCATGCACAAATTTGTTAAATATTTCTGACAGCCCCACAGCATAGGGCCTGGTGAGCACATGCAGTTTTGCACCAACGCTTCTCATTTAGTGTAGTTAGGCCAATTCACGAAAAATTAAAGCAAAATTTTCACAAAGTCTATTGCCGTCCACACCTGTCTTCCCGCTTCGATATCGCTCTCCCTAATCTGTCCTTGCCCTCTTAAATTGCCGTACCTCTGAACTGGAAGCCGCATAAACATGTGTCTTTTCCAGGTGTCATAAGCAAGGTCACTGCAGCAGGCAAGGGAAGAAATAAGATTCTCCTTTCCTGGGTGAAGTCGATTCGGTCGCATGTGTATTGGTGTGCACAGACAAGTGGGGACAATGGGGACTTGATTCTTGCAAAGTGGTGCTCCCTGATGCGGCACGCGGCCAACATTCATCTGCACCAAACTCCCCTCTACCCTGCCTGCTCTCATGGTGACATTAGTGACCGGTGGTGGCTGCAGGAAGGCAAGTTCAGCAAACACTTTTACAACACCTTCAAATTTACGATTGCTTTGCTGAGCTCCCATAGAGCCTTGTCGACTACCCTTGCTTTTGCTTGCTTCATCAATCGCATTAAAACTTGGGTCAATCCACCTCATCACCTTTGGAACCATTGAATGGTGTCTCATCGTCAAAATAACAGCAAAATGCATTGCCCAATTAACCTTTGAGGTAGCTTGAATAAATTAATAAGAAAAGATGAGAAACAAATCGAAAGAGTGATGGAGGACAGGTTTATGCCATGCCACCCCAAAACACAAAATCTGTGCCTCCAAAGAAACATGCACAGTCCTCTTGGAAAGTCAAAATCTTCACTGGCATACACTGATCTAGAAGACGGTACT
Organism: Ixodes ricinus; assembly: GCA_037355805.1. Taxonomy (NCBI): domain Eukaryota; kingdom Metazoa; phylum Arthropoda; class Arachnida; order Ixodida; family Ixodidae; genus Ixodes; species Ixodes ricinus. Next base: position 9,463 of record JAZHYW010021911.1, read on the forward strand.
GGCAAATGAGGCGCGCTCTCCCTGAAGATATAAAAGCAGTTCCACTGAATGGCGCTAACATAGACACCTGGAGCGGCAGCGCAACAGGATTGGGCACTCACTTTTCGCTTGTAGCTGTTTCTTTGCCTGGTTAGCCCACTTCATATTTTCACCCCATTTGCTCTTGATGTTAGGTGGGCTATCTCTCAGGGATTTTACGGTACTCACCTATGACTGGGGAAACAAGTACCACTCCGCTCAATGTTTTAGGTATGTCTGTTTTTTTAGAGATCAACTCGGGAGCAGTGAATTGTTAAAAATAGAAGAAAAACGGCAGCAGTGCATTTCCTAGGGCCTATACTGGTAGTTTTCCATCTGCACGCTCGTTTCCGACCCTTCTTCCAAGTTGCCTACTGAATGCAAAAACGCCAACAATGACTGGATAGTCTGGCGACGATCAAAATAATTAACAAATGAAAACAAAACATTTTTGCGTTTAGTAGGCCACCTGGGAGAGCAGGTGGCAAACCAGCGTGCATACGGAAAGCAACCTGTATAGGGCATAGGAAATGCACTGCTTTTAGTTTTCTTCTATTATTACTACTCCCGAGTTGACCGAAAAGGATAGTCATAGAACTTTGGGTGAAATGACATTGGTTTTGTTCAGGTCTGTACATTCGAAATTCACTTTTGGTAGGCATTCCAAATGGGAAAGTTTTTATGGCCGCACCCTGTATCTTTCCTGCAGTTTTGCAGCACTTTTTCTCCCTAGTCTGACACAGCCGTGGTGCAATAACTGATATATAATTTGGACTTGACTTCATCAACTACTTTTTCAAATAGATAGCATAATTATTTGCAATTTTTCTTTTTGCCAGGGACGGAACCATACGTGGCGCTCCACAAAATTGTGATGGCCCGCCACTTGTTGAAGGACATTCCAAGGCTCTCTGGCGGCAGCCAGACTTATAAGCTTGAAGCTTTTCATAGCCTGCTTATCCACTTTACACCAAAGTCCTCCCATTTTGGCTACGATGGTATGGTTGCACGGTAAGTGTTACTGCTACTATAACTGGCTTAATGTTTTAGAGCGCAGATCTCAGGCACCCGTTCCCGAATTTTGCGGCGTCGGCATAACCGGAGGAGGGAGGGCGCAAAGGCCGAGAGTACGGAAGAGGAAGGTTACGTAATCACGTTATAATTTAACTTTATGGGATCACGTAACTATGTAAGGTCACAAAACCTGAGGTGATTACATGATCCGTAACCTTGCGTATTCACGTAAAATAATGTGACAATAACTTTATGCATTATGCAATTATGTTAAACGATCACATAACCTTGCGTGGTTACTTCACGTTACATAAAGGGGCCGTTTGCGATAATGTAACTTTACATAACCACATAAAGTTACGCGATCATGTGACCTTACGTGATCTTGAGGTGACATGATTACTTATTTTAATTAACTGGTGCCTAATTATGCAACATTTATAGGTGTAACAAAAGATATAGAATCAAATTCTTTACCACATATCGCAAAATGAGAAAAGATCAAGAGCTGCGCTCTAATTTTGCATTACAGAAAAGCATAAGTGTATCATATTTGATACCTCAATATTTTGTAGGACCTGCATGGCAATCCTACATTACAATGCCAATGCTGACCGCAAACAAGCACGAACCCGTGAAGGGAAGCTCCGATTCAGCCTGAGGTTCCCTAAGTCAAGGAAGGGGAGTGGGCCCTCCGTCCTGTAATTGAAGCACCCTCTTACGGTAACAGAAAATGTTCACTACAATGCTGTGACAACATGAATTTATTTCGTGAACATGGGTTTCTTTCTAGGCTACGTGAAAACACTTCTCGAGTGCAGCTTGGCATTAGCTGAACAGTCCACGGATGTGGCCGTGGAGGGACGTCCTCGTCGGGAATCCTTGTGCAGCGGAGCCCAAAGGCCAGAGAAAGAAGCTGCTATCAGGGCCCACGTTTCAAGGTTCCTGCACTAGGAATACTGGAAACCCGTGTAAGTCTCCGAAGGGAAGTGTTTCCTAATCATTGCCACCACACAGCAGGGAAGTCTCACCCGGTTGAACCTCCCAAGCCTCCTCCATATCCACCATACAAATTTCCTGTAGGCGACGAACCTGTATGTCCTGTGTTGTGGAAAAAGAGACGAGAAATGAGCAGGGATGCATGCATAGCAAGGTAAAAAAAAATGAAAGCCACTATTAGGTTTGGGATCTAGCTGAGTGGTTAGGGGAATCCAGACACTAACAGTCAAGTAGCTTTAGATGAACCGTTAACTTCTCTCAGTTCTCAGCATTTTACCTGTTTCTGTCTCCATGCGCTTGCTCAAAGTAGGAAGGTGTGTACATTTGGATTTCGTGGTAGGCTATGTCCAGTAGCTCTCTATTCAGACATACGAGGTGAAACAAATGATGCTCTGTAATGCAGGTTGTTGGACTGACTTTCACCACTGCAGCCACGCCGCGACAACAAAGTCTATCAGCCCCTTCATTGCAGTTGGCACAAGTGCACCTGCAACCGATCAAGAAAGAGGACATTCAGATGGTTTTCAATGTTTTGTATAAAATGCAGGCTATGCTGATATGTTGTAAATAAATCTCACCAGTCTCCCTCTAGGTCTTCTGTTTCCTGAGTCAATTCACTCTCCATGCAAAGCACTCTGGAAGGCGGCAGTGGGTCGTATGCGTAAGGATCGAGACACGATGTAACCTCTTCGCTATCGTCGCTGGAAGATGACATGGCTTCTGAAAAAGATACAAGCCCAATGTGTTTGAAAATGTGCTAGCACCTCCTAAGCGCACTGATGCTGATCAAACATCAATGACTACATGAAGTAGAAGATTCAGTAGTCGTAAAGTGCAATAAAGTCGAGAACTGGGCTAGTTTGTAGTTACAAGGAAGAGGAAACGCAGCACCGGGCAGGCCTTGACTCTCAACTAAAAACAAAGAAATAAAAGCAAACTAGAGAACACGCAACCACACTTGTCCGATTACATGACGGCAATCATGCGGGAAAATTAAAAATACCATAATCTCCATTTTTAATAACATGCTGAACATAGGTAAGTGCTACGCTGCGTTCACGTAAGCTTCCATCACGCAATCAAAGGTGTTATAACCAGAGATCGCGAGTTACAATCAAAAATTGTATTGTGCGCTGTGCTATCGCCTGAATACGTCAGCTACTATCGTCATGCTTTTTATGGTCTAGGTCTACATAATTCATTTTTTCGCCGGAGCTGGGAACGAGGATGAACGGTGCATGACACTCGAGCCGACCGCGCTATACACATTTGCAAGCGGGGCATCTATACTTCGTTTCAGCTTGGGTCCAGACGCAGCCGATGCTACAAGCACGAGCGTGTGGCCCTGAATAGTGCTTGCATTGCACGAGCGCGCGTGCTTGGCAGGGACGCTGGAAGCCCGGAGCTCGCGCTTGTAGCATCGGCTGCGTCTGGACCCAAGCTGAAACGAAGTATAGGCGCACCTCATGGTGGCAAGCCCGTGCAATCGCAAGCCTGGCAAAGTGGCAAAATTGCCTTCGCGCGCATAATGCGCGGGCTTGCACGCATGGGGCACCAGCCGGGATGAAATATTTGCAATCGTCAGTTACGAAACGTGGATGATATCAAACAGTCGCCGCTCGGTCGCAGGTCGCAGCAGCTCTAACAAGCTTACATATAAAAACACCTTAGCTTTAACAATTCACACCGCTTGTGGATTCCATCCGTCTCCCATTATTTCTTTTTCTCTTGGCCCGTGAGCAAATAAATACAGACACGCTGCGTCGGCACTGACCGCGATCATATTATCTATAGCAGTCGCATTCGCTTTTCGGCAGACAAATTTATAAATGCGCACTAACACTTACTACATCTGGTGCATATTTGCAAAGTACAGCGGTAAAGAAGGAAATGTGCAACTTACCTTTTGTTTTGAAGCTCCACGTGCTATTGAGCCGGCTGTGTTGGTGCGCCCGCTCAGGCGCGCAGGACTAGATCGACGTCACGCCGTAGACGCGAAGCTGACTATCAGTGTTGCCAGAATGCTCCGGCCGGTAGTTTCGGTTTCGCAGTGCCACCGGAAGGAAACTTGGATACGCGATATCTACAAAACTATACACACTATCGAAAAACAAATTATATCTCGTGATTCAGTGTCGCCGACTTCGACTTAACAGATCATAACCCAAAAATCGAAAAAATGGAGTGGAGTTGCCCTTTAATGCTAACGAATTAAAAGCTAGAAGGGTGGCAGGTAGGTATTGTGGGCTCGATTGCAAGCCTATTGTCGACTAAGAACTGTCGGGCTTCTAGCACAAAGCACATTTATTTAGCACCACATCGTTCGTTTTGTCTGATTTCTTTCAATGCTAATATCCCAAACTGCAAAAATACGTACGTGATTCCTTTCCGTCATATTTCAAGCTTCTTCAGCCTCTTCCACGAGAGCCCAATCGCTCTCGGGGAGGGACAACAGGACATTGCAGACTACAGTTGCATTGGTCAATGTACGAGAGGGAGAAAAACACATCGTTGCTACCTTTTTCCTGCTTTTTCTTCTTAGAATGTAGTCACAATTTAGCCTGGAACAAATCTACACCCCACCTCAGCCTAACATGACAAACGGCGAAGGTCACGGTGCAAGTGATGCAATCAGTGCGCCGGAGGGAAACACGTGACTAAGCCCTTTCTCACTAGTTCCGCACGGTGCTGTCCCAGTCACGGGCGCGAGAAAGAAAAGCCGCTTTTGTACGAATTTTCAGCTACAGGCTAGGCTTTCAGGGTTTGAGGGGCGACGTCCGCGACAAACATAGGAGGGTCCTGATAAGAGGGGAGTTTCTTCTTTCCTTCTTTAACAACTGCTTGGGTTACGCTCTCGCCCTTGTATATATGGTAAGGGCTGTCATCACGTGCTTTAGCTCCGTCGCTCTGATTGGCTGCACGTGGCCGCAGCTTTCGCTCTTTCAGTCAAGTTACGATGAAGTATAGCGGATCAACAACCCCAGTCTGAGTCCGTGCTGGATACAGATAAACGACCATGAACCGCTCGCCGAGAGCCGAACAAACGAGGTAATTAATCTCTCCCTCGGCTCCGGTTCAGAGCGCCACCGTTGTCATCATTCACCCATTATAGTGCTGAGTGGACGACCAGGCGGGACGGTTCGAGCAACAATCCGAAGCGCGAAGGATTCGTTCTGCAGTTTTGTTCCGAAGGCTTGTGCTGACCACGCTCCGCTTTTCTGCCAAGCGGAGAGCACGGAAGAAACGCAGTGAAAAAGAATACGAGTCGCTTCTCAATGACGTGCTAGCAAATTTCTAAAAATAAAATTTAAAGAATGCTGCAATGTGCGCGATACTAAAATCTAAATAAAGTTGTGATCTTAGTATAGGAACTGCGTGCTGTTTATTTTTAACGTTTGACTTTATGCTTCGTTTCACACTGTTTCCTAACGCAGCTGATGCTTGGAACCGACGCAGCTAACAGGAAGTTTTCGCAGATAGTTTTCGCCCCCGCGCAAGGCTCTCCACAGCCCGCTACTATACCCTGAACTCTACAGTCAAGGCCATCGGCGCGCAGGCGCAGTAGCGGCTTATTCTTCGTTGCGGAGGGATGAGCGGAGGGGGAAACGCAGCCACAAAACTCCCTAATCAAGCAGCGCCAAACGTGCACCCTCACGCCACTGGTCATCCTTGTGCATCTGCTACCAACGACTAATTTAATCACGCGAAATGCTGCACCGCCGTGATGCTACTTCTTTTCTGCGGGGGTAATTTTTTTAGCCGGTGATGGCGAACGCGCACCACCAAGACGCTGAGCACCGTGACTGTGCACTTTTGGATCTGCTAGACTGACTCCATCGGGATGTAGCGGCGTTTGCGTTATAGCGTGATGCTGTGCTGCGCAACTTGCAATATAGGAGACGGCGTCAGCCCAGACGCTTGAATGTGCTGAAAATTGACAACAGCCCATGAATACCTTCTACATTAAAGTTGCTCCAGATATTTTTTGTCTGATCTCGAACCCAAACAATCCTGTATGCGGTGTAAAAAAAGAAAAGTACCGTATTTTTGGGATTTGTAAGTCGCACCGAAAACAACCTACAGGCTTGTTTTATCACCCCTCGTATGAGGACCGAACCGATTGACACCCTGTGCATGTCAAAATAAAGCTTTGTTTTTCTTCAATCGAACAAACAAATTAAGTGATATCGTTCTTGAACAACGCTTTCATGTTTTTGGCAAACATTCGAAATTTACACAAGCACGATGTAGACTGCGCAATACTGTTAGCGCGAAGACGACTTGAGCACTTTTTCGGATTTTATTTGGAAAGGTCACTTGTAGGCATTAAAACATTTACCTCTTAGGTCAGTAATATAGCCGAACACATTCCTCCATTATAAGAGTTTTGATGACAGTCCTTCAGTACCGAGAATAACAGAGGAAACCATCAATGTCGTGTGGGCTCCGACATCGTCGCGGATTGCATGGTACGTATTTGTGCTCCGTTATTTGACGCTGTTTCTGCCTGGTTTAATTATATCATAATATTATTTATGAATAGTGTTAATCTGAAATTTCTAATTGTTGTAGTGCCTCCTGAACACTGGATTTTTGCATAAATTAGTCGTTTGAAAATCGAGGAAGAGATACTTTTACGGGAGTCCGATTCCGGTGTCTTGGGTCGCTAAACTCGTCAAACACAAAGTTGGGGCCGAAGTTGACGGAGCGCACCGATTGGACTATCCCAACGATGACTTCGCGCTTTTGCCGCCGGCGTCCAATCGGCGCGCTCCGCGAACTTTTGGCTCCAACTTTGTGTTTGACGAGTTTAGGGCCCTTGGTGGAGATCGAGAACTACCTCTGGTGCTGATTGGACGTGATGTCACAGCTTTCTGCTTGGTAAGTGTCATTCACCAATGAGATACGTTTTACCCGCACGCCAGTTGACGGCTTAAGTAAAATAGAGCATGATTTTTTTATGATCCTGCGTCTCCTTTCGTGATAGGTCCTTCGGCTTTCTCGTCGGCTAACGTTACAATCTCATTGGCTGCTGAGCGGGGATCAGATGTTCGGGACTACCTAGCCACGCCCTATGGTTCTTAAGTTCTCAACGAGTATATGATCGGCAGTTATTTCGGTGCGAATTTCTGATCAACACTCTGATCACGGGAAAGGTCTTGCGACCCCTCGGGCAGGGTGCTCCTTCTTCCAGCTGTCAAAGTCAGCCCTTTTCGTATACGGCAGCACAACTTGAGATTTGCGAAAGAAGCGCGGGTTGTCGACGGCTTCTGGGGTTAAAGAGTGGACGATCGCCGTTTGGGCTTGGATCCGAGATTACTTTTTGCCACGGCACTCAATTTGTAGCAATCGATCGATATTTTTTTCGTTTTTTTCGATTTTGTAAAGAAATGACGGAAAGCTGTTTTGTAGCATTAGTTTGTTTTATGACTCATGCTTCGCAGTATAGGCCAATTATGTTTTTGTTTGTGCTAGCGGAAGGATAATCTGCACTAATGTCCTCATAAATCGTTCCAAATGAGCCAGATTACTTCTCGCTTTCACTGTGACTAAAATCGGACCCCAGAAGCACCAGTCCATTTGCTAATTGTCCCAGTAATACAAGGCAAATTAAAAGAATATATAAATTATAATGAGCCACTGTCGTTTTTACCTAGCAATTTTTTCGAAGCTTGTCCCGTAGATTGCAGTGAGTGGCTCTCACGAATGCTTTGGGAGAATATAGACGACCCGGGTTTCTTAGGGTGTGCGAGTATTTACAATGTGACTAAGCGACGATATCACAGATATATTTTTTTATGGTTCTTCCCTTATAAATTGACTATAGGGGCCTGCTTTTGCTTAGTCATCCATGTTTTTAATGCAAAATGAATTTTACGCATGCTTAAACATCCGTATAGTTAGTCACTTCTTAAGTTCTCCTAAAAACTATACAAGGCCTTTTCCTCGAATACTTTGGTAGTTATACGCAGGTCTTTTGGAGTTTGTAAGATAGCTGCTACACACCGCTGTATTGGCTCGAGTATGTAATCCCACTGCACAAGGAGAATGGTGAGTCGGTAACTGCAAAATGCAAGGTGAGCTCCACGAATAACGAGTTTCAAGCAGACTTTCAACCTAATAATGATTCTTACACGTGACACTAAGCATGACGTGAGCATTTGACACGTCATGCAGTGACTCATGACGTTTGCATGGACAAAGTGCTGTATTTTGTTGGGTGTTTTTTAGACTTGGCAACATTTAGGCAATTTTCGTAAACCATTTTGACATCTTCCTTATCATGTTGTATTACACCTGAGACTGCGGTGGATGAAATCGGGAACAACTTTCACTAGAAGGAACAGACACAGAGAACGTCTCAAACTCAGCTAACCGGTTTATTTCTCAAACAGCCTTTAAGTACCCGCGGAACCTTTTTCCCAACCACACTCTACAGATAAACTCCTTTGTTGCAGACATTTCGAACCGGATGGAACACGCACAAACGATACAAAACAACCCCACTTGGAGACGAGGTCTTAACAAAGGGACACTGCGGAACATCGCAGTGACCTTGAGATAGATAAGTCCCGAATAAACCCAACAGTCGCGTCAAAGCGCACACGCCCAAAAAAAACACACAGACAGGCGGCCTCTAAACACAAACACAGGTGGCGTCGCCTGCACTCTCACCGTCTTTTCACTAATCGTACCTTATGTGCTTGTCGGCAATCCGTCACAAGATCAAAACCAATAGCCCATTTGCAGCACTCAAGCCCCGGCCCGCACTCAAGGAATCATGGGAACGGTGTTCCTTCAGCTCCCTAGTGATCGCTAATTTTCGACCAACTCCATGGTTACACAGTTTTTGAGCGTAATTCGAGGTCACCCTGAACAAGCGCCTGATATACCCCAAGGACCTGTCATATCACTTTTAAAATTGCTCGTCAACGTCAGCATTTTTGATACTGCGCATGCGATCCACCTTTCAACCTGGCTGAGCTGCAGAAATCTCTTACAATATTATCATTCTCGTGATTGTTGTTTGAGCAGGAATTGCTTAAAAAGCCGATAATTCACAACAACAAAAACCAGGATTTAGCTCGGAGTCCGCGGGGCTGTTTATAGCATTTTTAGCGTTTCTAACTTAATATCAGCATGATAATAATGTAAGAGATTTCTGCAGCCCATCCAGGTTGAAGGGTGGACAGCATGCACAGTATCAAAAACGCTGACATTGAGGAGAAATTTTAAAAGCGATATGACAGGTCATTGGGTATATCAGGCGCTTGTTCAGGGTGACTCCGAATTACGCTCAAAACCTGTGTAACCAAGAATAGGGTCGAAATTACCGATCACTAAGGAGCTGAAGGAACACCGTTCCCATGATTCTTTTAGCGCGGGCCGGGGCACTTGGGGGATATAGCAAATGGTCTATTCTGCAGTCACAGAAGCGTCATTTTGATCGTATCATTCCACTGCCGACTATTGTTCTGTGGTTTGTGCTGCTGACGGTTCTGACAAACACGGGGGGAAGATAATAAATTCATGTGGATTTGACAAACTATGACTATTTTTGTTGTCTCATGACTAAATTAGTACCAAGAAGTTTTATTGCTTGTTGCGAAAAAAGGACAAATATTTTGGCTATCTCCATTTCCTTGAGCCATAATAGTAAAGAAAAAAACTATTTGGCGTACCGTAGCCAAGCCAGTCATTTCCGCTTGTCGGGGAGACTTGTTTTTTCTGCTTAGCCTTTTTGCGTTCTTAGGTTTGCAATTTTAAGTTCCAAAATCAAGGCGTAACTTTGCCACGAAGCGGAATCCCACCCGCGACCGGAAACCATCCACGGGAAGTGGGCAGCGGAAGAACTGAGTGCCGTCCCTCCATTCCGGGCGAGGAAGAGAGAGGAGGCCCGTCTCGCCGATTCTCGTTGGTGTCGCGAGACCCGCGCTATTAGAGCTCCCTTGCCGGCAGCCCGCAATTAAGGCGAAATCACACTCCTGCCCAACTCATCAAACGCCACGCAAGCTGCGCCATCCGCGCTCATGATAGCGTTGCAGAGACGCAGAACCGCTTAACGAAAACTCCCTAATATCTAAGCCTGCAGCGGGTAACTTACGCTAATCGCTAGTCTACTGGGTTCAGTAACTAAAGTAGCGAGTTCAGTAAAGACTCACGTCGTTTCTATGTAAATGCAGCCATTGACTCTCAGGAAGAGTGGTGATTAATCATTTGCACTTTAAACGATGCTTTCAATATTTAAACGAACATCTTATTACGCATGAGCGGCACTCGCCTGAGAATGCCACCAGCACATATTCCCAAGCACATCTCTGGGCTGCCTACAATGCTAGATTGCCTTGGAATCGGTAGCTTTTAACCAAAGGTACATTAAAAAAAGTGCAAGACGTTTACAACTTGTTCTAACGCCGAATTAGAGCGCAGCTCTTGAGGAGGAGGGGAGGGTACCGAGGGGACGGTATGCTCTTCCTCCTCATCCGCACCCTCTCCTCCTCCTGTCCTCCTCGCTCTTCCTTGACATCACGTGATCCTCGTGTCACGTGACTCGTGAGGTCACGTGATCCTGGTGACGTCACGTGACCCTTGTGAGGTCACGTGACCTCGGTGACGTCATTTGACCCTCGTGAGTCACGTGACCCTCATGAGGTCAGTTGACCCTCATGATGACACATGACCCTCTTGAGGTCACGTGACCCTCGTGACATCACGTGACCCTGGTGACGTCAGCAGGGTCCCGTGACCCTGGTCACGGGACCCTCGCCAGAGTCACCTGACTCTCGTGAGGTTACGTGAACCTGGTCACTTGACCCCCGCGTGGTGCATTGTGGGAGATTTCCCATAATGCACCGCGCAGTTACGCCGACGGCGACGGCGACGCTGCCTCAAGTTGGCAACGGGCGCCTAAGAGCTGCGCTCTAAAAGAACCCGCGCGAGAAGTCGAAATCGTCTCCAAATTGTTATTAGAACTCTTCTCATTTGAAATGTGGGACAAAATGAAAACATTTTGAACCATTGGCTGCCCTCTTCTAGGTCAGTTGAAGGTTATTGTTTATTTTTCCTCCGGATGACGGCGAAGCAACTTTTAGGTGTTTTTTTTTATTGAGAGAGAGTCTTTGATTACGTATGTATACAATATTTCAGAACTTAAACAGCAACGAGTACACTGCAACATGCATTGAAGCCAAAATCCCTAAACGATGATCCACGCACTAAAATGTTTAACCTTTGAGGGTGTGAAGGAGCGTGTCCTATTGCTAACACGATAAAAGCGTTCCAGCAACACCCTAAGAGACGCATTCAAGAATTGTATCTACAAGTGAAAGGCATTGGCACTGAAAATACTTATTCGACACAATCGCTGAAGAAACCTCTGCCTGATCGGATTGAAGCGGGTGTTACTGCAGCGAACTCCCTTCAAAAAGGCTGTTCGCCCGACTCCACGGTTTCACCTTCTTTCACACCATTCTTAGGTCCATCGAAAATTAAAGGTGTTCAACGAAAACGGCGCCCTACTTTACAAATAAAAATGTGCGTATTACTCGGAAGAAGAGCGGTGAAAGGCTGTAGCCGAATGTGTAAGTTTCACGAACATCCTTCTTGCACCGTTAGGTGTGTGAACTTTCTTAGTGTGCAAAACCGAAGGAATTGTTTGTGTGAGCCATAGCCTCCACTGAAACTATATGCATCGTACTTCTTCAGCTTGTTCACCTTTGCAAGATGAACAATCGAATCACCGAATAAATCACCGAATAAAAGTATGCAGATCAACAATATTACGCACGAGAAGCGCGCAATGTGTTCTAGGATATCTGCTGAATTCCATAAAAACATGACCATATACCTCTAGATAAATACCCAACATTTAACCCTTTGAAACGGGTGCGGTCACTTCAAGCCAGTGATTCAATTAACAGAAATATATAGTAAGAAGTATATTTTATTTCACCAGAAAATATCACGTTGATGCTATGCGATTCGCGTGTCCTATGTTCAATACTGGGGAATAACGGCTAAATGCGTCGAAAGTGACACTTATTTATAGAGAAGTATTTCCTAAATATTGAAGTGTTTCGGGTGCAGTCATTGCTTGGCCATGAAAGCCCTTCCTTTGATTTTGCAGGCATTCACGCCTTTCTTACGACGACTCGTACTAAGAGCTCTTTTGCCTAATTTATCCCACCTAAAAAAACATGAATCTTTTATCCATGTTTGACGCAGAATGTTCTGGAATGTGCCTCATCTTCGTACCAATTACGCAGTGAAGTCAATTGCTTATAACCTGCCTAGACTACTTAACAATGTTGATATAGACCGCACTTGATATTCACTGTTTAACAACAACAAAAAAATATGTACGCGCGTGTTTTGCTTAGACAAATTATATTTTATAGTGTTTTTTTATTTACCATATTCTGTAAGTGCAGGGGCACCAGACCCAGACAAGCTACCTTGTGTAAGCTTTTTGTCTAGTGCCATCAGCACAATCCGTGCTGAAATAAACAAGTTCAAGTTCAAGTTATAGGGTGCTTGCAGGAGACCATGATGCAAGGCCTCTTCCGGCTCGAAATCTTCGCCGAATTCATGTCGGTCACATTCGACTTCTTTCGTCCTACGTCCACTGGTCCTTCTATGCGCCGGAAACAGTATTCTCCAGATCGCTCGGGCTATTTCGCGTCGTGACTCAGTGCTCCAACCGAAGTTGTCGAAAACATAAAAGAGTATCTTATGGTACTTTATTTTCATACATAGCGGTCTTCATTTGGACTTCAGACGAGCCGGCGCTCGAGAAGTCGGCTCGTCGGCGGGCAAAGCCAGCTAACAACGTCAGGCGGCTTCAAAAATAAAATAATGAAAACGGAGTAATATTGGGTCTAATCTTTCCAAATTCGTCCCCGATTGTACTCCTTGAGCTCCGTCGTCTACTGAGCCGTCTGCTTAGTTCTGAGCTTTACTAACACCAAAAGACTGCTCTAACGAGAAATTGCTTACGTGCATGCGAATAGGAAACATAGCGCAACGTGTAGCGTGGGTGTCAGCGGCAGAACCGCGGAAGGCTTATTCACCATGATGAATTTAACCCCATACAGGGGCAGGAGAAAAAACGTTGACGGTGGCAGAAAAGGAAACGGGGAAAGACAACGTCTCGTTGAATTTTGTAGTTTTCCAACACGCTGCTTGGCCGGGTGTTCGGAAGGGACGTCAAGTGCAAGAAACCTAACGTAAACGTTGTCTCTCGTTTTCTTTCTTTCTCGTTGGAAATGCATTGACTAAATTTTTATTGCGTGTTCCCTATCCGGACTGCTCTAGACTCAATCACGCAATCCTAGTGACAATATTTGCGCCTTGCCTTCCTTTCAAGTTGCCCATCGTTTTTGTCGGTAAAATGGCGAACGGCGAGACTCTGTCGCACGTGTGCCCTGGGCTTGGGTCCCCGGTGTAGCTGCATTATTAATGGCAAAAACATCTCGTTAAGCACGACTGCCTTGTCCGAATGGCACGGGGAGCTCATCATAATTATCATTTCATGAAAGCAACGCGCCCGCTACCTCGGAGAACGCAATGAGATTAGGTCGCAGAAGCAGAGTGACTTCATGCACTACACGCATCGACAACTCAAGAATTTCGCATGCTTATTTCGTCTGACCTTACTATAGATCTTCGTGAGTAGAACGCGGTCTTCTCTTTTTTTAATCCGTGATTGCCTAAAAATTACACTTTTTGGTGTCTTGTTCGAGTGCGCTCGTTGACTCATGTTTGCTTCTATTTCAGGAATATATCACTTTAAACGAACGGCAATTGTCTCTTGATTCATTGGGCTGCATAATTAATCAACAATATATGTGAAGTAAGCGCCCGTAAGGACAACGTTGGCATTCCTAGCGGACTTCCAAATGTACCTTATTTTACTCGAGTAATAGCCGCAATGTTTATGAACAAAACCTGAGGGTTCGGTGTTCCGCGGAGCACGCTGACTGCCAATCATCGCGTTCGACAGCATGATTCGAGTGGTTTACAGGGCAGAGATAACGTCTTCGCGCGGGCGGAAGATACCATATGCTCAAGATTGCATTTGCATGGAGAGACGCGTTTTCATCGATCTAGTTATCTCGCTATGTTCTTTATGCGCAACGCGATGATTGGCTGTATATGTGCTTTACGGGAAAGTACACGCAAGCGACCTTGTTCATAAATGGTACGGCTATTACTCGTGTACGGTACACGTTCCAACGTACATTCCAGACGAACATTGCAAACGTATGCGGTAGGTTTGGAATGTATTATTTGCATTCCAAACGCACATGCCTAACATTGGTCACACGAACGTCGTTTAGAAAAAAATATCTATCTCAATTTTTAGGGCTGAACAAAGACGTAGTGTAATTTTAAAAATGGGGCACTAACGGCAGCCGTGAATTTCCAATGTCCTGTAGGGCTTGTTTGTCGTCTACACACTGGTCTGCAAGCTTGCTCTGAAGTAGCTGGCTGAACGCAAAAACGCTAAGGCCGCCATACTAGAGGCTGGCAACCAACAGATGATCGCGACAATTATTGATTTTAATGAAATGTATGAAGAGCGACGCTGTATGATTTCGCAGTTCGAAACAAACAAACTCATTATGTTAAATAAAAAAAACTATTCAAACCAAACGAAGTTTTTTTTATTCATTATTTTGCCGTCCCTTATTTGATTGCGGATCCCTACGCGTCCGGCATGGATGCGCGAACGTACAACAGAGGACAAAAGTAAACAAGCATCTAGCTTTCTGTGTTAGAATCCAATTTTATGAAACAAAAAGTCCGCTTCTTTCTAACTGCGATATAAAACTGCGTCATAGTTCATATATTTCGCTCAAATCATCATTTCTCGCTCTTATCCTGCTCGTCGCCAGCTTCTACTAAGACTTTTTCAGCATTTATCCGTTCAGCACGCCACTTGGAAGCGAGCTCGCAAACCAGTGTACAAACGACGAACAATGACGAAAATAATCCCTGGAGAAGGGGAACAAAGGTACAAACACAAATCTCCAAACACAGCTATGGCTGACTGGTGCGCGACCAAAAATCCGCCTGGTCCTGGTATCGAAAAAGGGACACCTCCATTTCTAGTGGAGTGCTCTACCAACTAAGCTAACCAGGAGTTAGACGGCAGTAGAGCAGGCGGGTTTTATCAGCTGCACCAGTCTAACACAAACAAGGGTGAACTGCCTGCATTTTTAAGGTTATGATGATAATGCAATTAAATGCAAAGGTGCAAGCGAGCTGGACAGGAATGACGAAATTAATCCCTAGAGAAGGGATTATTTTCCCTTCTCCAGGGATTATCCCTTGTTCCCCTTCTCCAGGGATTATTTTTGTCATTCTTGTCTAGCTCGCTCGCACTTTTGCATTTATTTTCATTATCATCATAACGACGAACAAGCCAGCAATGGACATAGGAAATTGGCGGCCGCCGTTTTTGCTCTATTTCAAGACTTCACTACCTTTGATGTGAACATTAAAGAAATAGACGAAAAAACATTTTTTTTTTTTGCGAAACGACGTTCGCGTGCCCAGTTTCACATATATGTACATTTGGAATTAGTATTTTTCAAGGCGTGCCAAATGTGCTGGTTCATAGGCCTCTTATGCCCTGTGCGAGCATAAGTGCGGCCCATGTCTCGAAGCCTGCGATGTGGTGATCGAAAGAAAGAAATTACTTAACTGGACCTATGTACGCAAGGACGTAGAAACGTTCAGACCACAGTCGATTGAAACCGTCAAATAAGTTCGTTATTTTGGTCCACCATTCTTCCGTTTACGTTACTTCACCACAAGGATAACACGAGGTATTATTACCTTTCAATGCATCTTGATGTTTTCTTCGTCCACAGAGTAGAAGGTGTGGATTACTCATTTGGAATCTTGGGACTCCCCTCGTCGAGGCGCGTAAATGGCAGTAGTAGTTATTGGGGCAGCCTGAAATTCTCACTGTGTGGATCGTTTGCAAGCTATCCGGAGAGCAAATCGTCTGCCACTAGCGCAGGAGTTACGGTGACATTAAAACGACGCCGAGCTCTGATTGGCTTTGATCGAAAGGATTGTGGGTAGACCTAAATTAATTGTGGGTCGACCTCACAGCTAGATGCCTTGATATCTACCCACTACTACTTTTCAATCAGCCAATAAGAGTTCGGCGTTTTGACACCATCGCGACCCGTGGGGAAGAAGCAGACGACACTTGCGCTCCGCATTACGCGATTACTGTGGTCCTGGAACGCGTCTATACGACTGGTGTGTCTTTCCGTGTCCTAAAACATTATCCCTCGATTTTCCCCTGAAGACGTCATAAATGTGTCATGCTGTCGCCGGCCACGATCAAGCAGGGGTGGTGAATGTGGCAGACACCTGTGTCCAGCTGCAGGTCGCTTTCCAACTTGTCAGTCCAGGGAAGCTTTGGCAGCCAGGAGTTGGAACGCCGCGACGACAGCATCACTCGCGTTCGATCGTAGTTTTCGGCGGGACTTCTTCGCCCAACTGCCGGGCTTGCCACGTCCGACATCATGACAGGCCGGCTCCTGTGACTTCGTTTGTTTCCACTTCAGAATCACTTTTCATGTGTGGACGGGATGGAGCGCCAAACTCACCGGTCGGAAAAGCGTTCCAGAAACCGGACTACTACATTCAACTTTTAGGTACTTTCTGTTTAGAGCGAAGCTGTTTATAGCTAGGGTTTCGTGGATTTTCTGTGTGCGTGACCAAAAGCTCTACGCGCGCACCGCCGCACGCGCAGGACGCGCACGCCTTCCCCGCATAAAAGATTCGAAGCAAATAACCAAAATAAAGCGTTGATGAACCCGCGTGCAAGATACCATTTGTTTTAGGCTTTTGCTTTAGAAGAGTTACTGCTGCAGACGCCGGCACGTGCGGCGCGTGGAACACCATTCCCTGCATTCTCCTTGATGCTTGGGTAATTTAGCACTAGGTGTACTCAGTAGATTAGTTATCAATAGGCACCATTTTCAAGATCAGTAGAATCTCAGGTAGATAATAAAGTTTTCACAAAGATTTGCCGCTGTGCAACCCGCGTCGGCCATGTCTACGTTCGCACCGCCGTCTCTTTGTCGTCGTTCCAAGCCACTTGCGTGCCTAGTGTCCTTTCCTTCCGTTCTCCCGGGGTGGCGGTCCCGTTGCGCGTGTCTAGTTTCCTCCGGCTCCTCGGGGCGGGTCTGTGTCGTGTGCTGAACAGCTTCGCTGGTCATTCACCTTCACAGAGGGGAATGGCTCATGATTTCTGTTTTACATTTCTATAATCTCCAGAAGCACACCCCTGATATAAATTTATTCAAAGGTTGTGAGGATTCCCTTGCTGCTACCCGTCCCGGAGAATGACAGAACGCACTGGTTCAACAACACATAGACGTTTAATGACCGTTATCGCCCGCGCCGCAATCCCAAGAGACCCCACGCGTACGATGCGACGGACCTTTATCAGCGGCGGAGCACCACTCAGGTGGCCAAATCGATCTGGATGAGCATCGTACCGGCGTGCGGCCGTGTATCACTACTGCGTGGTGCACGTTGAAGACCCCAGGCTAGCGGTTGTACTGCACTGGCTAAATTGCTCATCTACAGCTGGAAAACAAGTCGCCCGTTGAGGCAGTCTAAGTTATAGGCTCTATAACAAACACACGCCTTTTTTGACGTAGGTTATGAAACATATAGGAAAACCACGCTATGAACTTCATCGATTTAATTGGCCATTAGAAACACACACGCGAAAAAAAAGACATGTCGGCGGCGGGCTCCACCTGAAATCATACGGCAATGTGACAATTTTGGCTAGTCGCTCCACGTCGTCTTGTTGGTAATCTAGAATGCAATCCAGATCCATAATTAACATTACAATCCACAATTATATGTCATTAGTTGGTATTTCTAGTCGTTCTTAACTGTGCACGTGAAGAAAAAGAAAGACATTTTCGCCAAACAAGATTCTGGATATCTGCATATCCTACATATTGTCACAAGTAGAAACGTAGACTCGTGCGGAAACTTGAAATAAACGTTTACTGAGGTGAACTTATGTCTACAAACTCAAGAGGAACGTACCTCGCATCTTATGTCGGCGACGGAGGGTAGACTGTTCCCAAGCTACCCGCTACCGCTGGTTTTATACACTGGGTAAGTTCAGAAATGTTCCAAACTTGAACACACGATGAGAACCGAGAATGACCTTGAACTTTCCAGAAGGAGACACAATAATAAAATAAGAAAATAAAACAGATGGAACGGGATTCGAATTCCGTTCGCTCGCGTGCCAGTAGCGTGCACTGCCAAGTTCCAACTCTGCCACGCAAGCGGCTATGTATTGATTGTAATTTCAGCTCATGCACCACGAAGGCATCTACTTAAGACACGCATTCGCTCTTTCTCGCGTGAGTTGAAAAGTGGTGGCGCCAGTGTGTAAATAGCCCCAAACCACTTTCGATTCGGAACTAGATGGCGGGTTTTCGCAGTATTTGCGAAATCAAATATACACGATATCTTCTGGAAATTGCCACTTACAGCACTGTCAGACTTAATCCACTCTTACGATAAAATAATGATGAGTAAAAAATTAGGAAATATACGTGAACCTCAACTGTGCCGGGGCTACGCAATAGATGGCGCCACTGAGTTAGTGGCCAAACATAAAAGGGGCAAAAATATTCATTCCGAAATCGATTTTTTTTTTTTGCTTTGTAAGCGTGCGGTTTTAGGGCATGATTATATGAGGTAAATTACATCCCTTGCGACAATATCCCCCGTGGCAATGCTGTGATTCCAAATACGTTAGATAACAAACAAATAACCAATTAAAAACTTTCCCTGTTGGGGCCCCGACTGCTTGTGAGCTTCTTGAACGATGAGTGGAACGCGTCGTTCGAACCCGCGGCCGCTGCAGGGACCGGTGTATTTGCCCACTCGTCATATATCCGAAACTCTCGCGAAAGGCAGCGAATAATCTCGCCTGTTTGCACAGCTATTGCCCCGATATTGCTTTCCAGATGGAGTGATATACACTGGACGAAACGGACGAGCATGTCTGCTGGAATGTCGTCCGTATATGAGGTGCGTCCTGGATATCGCGCTTCCCGGACCCACGCTATGTCCTGGAGATGGATCTCGTACGAGATCCTGCTCCTTCAATATGGACATGCCGAGTCTCGGTTCTGCCGTCTCGCTCTTTTTTGTGCAATCTCATATTCATGACGGTTATATCCGAGCTTTCCGAGACGGAACGTTCGAACCTGACGATTATATTTTCGCATTATTAATCTCATAGGTTCAGAAGCCTTGGAAGCTAGCACCGTTACGCGCGCTCCACGCCTGAATAACGAAAATACCTCTTTCTAAGCGAACGAAAATGCGTTAACCTATAGCTCACAACTTCGGAGTCTGCTTCGGTGTCCGTGGTTTTAGTTTTGCAACAACTCATCATCCTTCTGAAGTGTCATCATGAATAGAAAAGCTAATCTCTAAACTTTTTTTTCATGGCTAAAGTTGAAGTCCGAGCTGCAGAAAGTAATCAAAACACAAAAACGTTGCGTTTTTTTTGTTTTGTTGGCGATTATGAAGAACAAGTCAACTCTATGACGTCACGCCACTACGGTGGCGCTGCTGCCGAAACTGGGCATGCGCAGACGATTTACTTAACGCAAACCTGGTTTCTGCGCACGCGCAGTGCCTACACCCGGTTATGGACATACATGGGCTCTTTTGTAAACGCGGTGTGTTGGCGTATGGTTGGATAAGTTGCATAATTTTATAACTTATAAACGGAAAGTGCCGCAAAAAAAAACACCTTTGAGCTATACGTCAAAGCAATTAATATTACGTAATAATCGAATGATTACCATGTAGGACCCTCGCCGTATATTGTCTTGAAATATGATAATCTAATCCAGGGCACTGGCAATTTTCAGTTGGCAAACTGCTATAGGGCTCTTCCATAATTTTAACTTAAGAAAATCCGAGCTATTTCGGAGTACGTTCTAGGTAAACTCTTGCATCCCCCATATTGACGGCTCGATAATATATCCTCGATATTTCACCATAAACCTACGGGTAAAGTAACCGTTCACGAAACCGACGAGGCGCGGCCTGTCGCTAAATTGCGATCAAAGTTAAACGTCCTCCCCAAAACGAACGGCGCTGCATTCCTGCTTCTCACACGTCGATCAAGGATTCTTTCCGGCAGCTCGATGGCTTCGACCGGGGTAATGAGAATTCCGTCAAATCACGAGCAACGGCCGACGGACCCAAATGTGTCGCGGGCACTCGTCAGCTTTCGCCGGGATTCACGAGCGTAATTCCTCGGCAGCGCACGCTCGCAATCAGGAAGACGAGCGGAATCTGCACTCCACTCCAGCATGACTCGGCAAACGTACGAGGCTAGGGCCCCAGCGAGCCAATCAGCGGATTCGAGAGAGGCACGTGACAACGTTCTGTCCGAATGCTCTCCTCCTGCGGAGAGCTGTCGAGTGCATCGCTCCGTTGCTCTGATTGGCCCAAAGCGGTCAGCGCCCTTGCCGTGTGAACTTATGGTGAAACGAAATATAGAGATATTCAGGAGCGTATCCTTGGGCTGGGGAGGGGGGGGGGGGGGGGAAGGTGGCATGCCTTCTGACGACCCTGTAAACACAGTCCTACACGTGCGAACATCTGTGGGATTGGAAGCGCAGTAAGCTATGCTTTCCCACAAGGATGCCTGCCAGCCAGTGACTGTGATATGCGGAGACACCCCGACAAACTATGCCCTTGAAAGCGTGGCGCTCACGCCGCTCTCGAAGCGAGGGCCTTGGGTCCTTTATATCTTATTATTATTTATTTTTGTGTATTGTTTTTACTGCTAGCTGACGCAATGAGTTAGGGTGACTGAGCCTTGTTAGGCAGAAGTTTTTCTACCTTTTGCCTTGTTCTCCGGGGGCCTTGTATCCAAATATAGAAAAACAAGAACAAACAAAAATAGAAACAGGAACACCTAAACAATCGCAAGCGCCTTTTTAATGCTGCCAATCCACATAGGCTTCCCACAAACCGTGGCTATTGGCGTTGCTATAGGCGAATAAATAAACAGGATTTCGCTAAAAAAATACACAATCCTTCGAAAATCAAAAGTAAGATTTAAACGCGTAAAAAAAAAAAAGATATACGAATCCTGAATATCACGCGTCTCTGCGGACGTTTACCAAGTCATCTTGAGACACATTTTCGGCTGTAACTTCCAGTCATTGAGACGTCTTGAGATGCTTGGAGCAGACGACGCACGCAAGCGGAATGACAGAAATATGTCGTCTGCAACCGTTTGAATAGTTTTGAATAGTACCATTTTATCTTGTGTTTATGTAGAATATGGGGAGTCTAAAAAGACACGTCAGGCTTATAAAAATAATGCTTCACATCTAGAGATCGTCTGCTGAAAACATGGTTCGCAATGGCGCCATAAGAGGAAAGGAACATGGGAGGAGGGAGGGGGGGCGCTTCTCCTCCTCCCCTATTTAAAAAATCACGTGCACAACGCAGAGGAGGAGGATCTCGCTCGCTCCCCCCCCCTTTCCTATACTATCACTACCACCGTGTCCCTCATTTCACGAATAGTTCCCACGTCTCTGATAGTATCCAAGCAGCTTGAAATTCTTCTGCCTTTTCTGGCTGGCGTGCGTTGCGATGGACGTGCTGTTCAGGTGGCTTTAACACGAACAGTTTCACACCCCAAATTTTGTTTGTAAGCTCGCAATACGGGATTGTGTTTTATACCTGCTCGTAATCATAGCAGTGAGAAAACCTTTTGTTTATTTTATGCCTTCGGCACGCGGCTGCCAGAGTGTCTTTCACCAATATCGTTTGACTCTAAGGCCATCGAAACGGCCTTCTTGGTGTTAAGGTGAGGGTGAGGCAATAAAAACCGTTTTCTGTACTTTATTTCCTGGTAATATCAAGTCACATTTCTGCAAAAAATATGCTCATTTGTTATATCCTGTAAAAATAGGCAGTTCATATTTATGAAACAAAAGTCTTCCGGACAGTCCTGAGAGTGGCGGCCGATGTTTCGCTGAAGAAGCTGCTTCTCAGCGAAACCACAAAACCTCCAGGAGACTTCGTTTTCATTGCTTCGTACCAACCTAAACCACCTTCCTGTTTTGTGTGAAACTCGTAGTTTGCATAATCTCGAGTTCCTCTAAAATAAAACGGCTAAACATCAAGGACACCCATTTGTCGTTCGAAATGAACTACGAACTCTGAGCTTCCACGACAAAACTTTCGCCTCGTAACACGAACCGAACCGTTCTAAAAATTGTCAAGTTTCATTGCATAGCTTTGTCAACTTGTGGAGAAACTGTGGCTCCCCCAAAGGCAAATCTTTTTTCGAAAACTAAGAGTGGAAGTAAAGGAGCGTCCTCTGCGTGTCACACGCAGGTGCAGCTGCTCCCGATGGGCATACAAAGGCGAACAATGGGTCCTGCCCCTACCCCCTTTGTTCGTAGGCCCGACATAATCGAAACAATCTCGTCGGAGCAATGGATGCAAAAAGAAACGGGAGACACGCGTAAAGCAGCCATCGTGCTTGAGCCGCATCGGGAAATTCGATGGAACGAATGGGCCAACTCTTAATACTTAGCCTAATGCCATGGTAATATTAGGACACAACAACACTTACGTTTGTGTACGACATAGTTAAATAGTTGTTTACGAATGCTACCAGGCGGCTTCATCTGACTTCTAGGTTTTCTCGAAAGACTTTAAAACCAATGCCGGCACAGTAATAAAAAAAAAAAGGCTGCGTGTTGTTATGAGCATTTTTAATCCCCTACTTTAGGGAACCATTCTGTATGTAGTAAACATTTGTGAAAAACAAAGGCAAAGCGGGACGTTAAGAAAGTAACGCAAACGATGCAATACAGAAGTCGGAATTTGCCCGAGGCTACCCATGATGTAGAATAAGACCAGTGTTTCTGCTTTTTTTTTCCCACATTTAGGCAATCTTGTTATAGCACACTTTTACCAGCAAAGTTGCCAACATTTGTTGTGTTGCTTGTCGCTTGCCACCGTAATGTCACCAATATTGTTTAATCCCGATTATTTTTTTACACTTAAAGGGCCTAACGTCTTCGCTTTTGTTCACTCAACGCAGTTTCTGGTCTATGCAGTTATAAGTGCCACTTATATTACATTCTGCCGCGCGACTTGAGTTGTTAGGTAATTTTTCTTTCTCTGTCAATTTCCTTCGCCGTAGATGAAGGGAAAAAAACCAGGAACTAAAACAACAGTCAACAACGAAATCTGACACAAAATCAAACGACGTGTCTCAATAAGTGTGAGGGAAATTTTACTGCGCTCAAAAACGAGGAGCAAGACAAGCCATGCAGAAAACACAACATGCGCTGTATGTCGTGTCTTGCGTGTCCTGTAATCTGTCTTATGGGGGCAGTTTGAGAGAAAATCGACATAAAGTCCCACTTTGTCGAATTTATCGACCTTGATTCGACTACCCCCATGACATCACCGTTTTTTTTTTTTTACAAAACAAAACTGTCCTTTTTTAACGTTACAATGTTGTTTTCATAATTGTAACGATGCTGCACTATATTTGTGTGGCTGATGAGATTATATTTTTCGGGACGAGTATATTTTTCGGGAGGAGCCATATCGTCGGAAGTCAAATCAAAGTTAATGTTGCAAAGCCCGTTAACCAAGGCTTGTGATAAAGCGCCGAGGGACCTATTGATGTATTCTGGCGTAGCTTGAATGTGCCATGACCCCCCGAAAGCCAAGGCTTCGCGATATCACCAACCCAAAATAAAAATGCAGCCCAATAAAAAAAGACAAAAAGAAAAACACGAAAAATATTGCTCATCAACACCCATCATCATTCAGCTGTAAAGAATACGCCAATTAGTCCTAGGCATGTTAGGTTCCTCGGCATGACAAAATCCCGGACACTGCGGGTAAATTCAACGCAGACACTAAAAGGTCTCGATTTAGACCCCGTCTGGTGTGTGTCTGTGTGGTTTCTGTGTTGCATAGGGCTTGGTTGGACGTCTCAGCCTTTTTAATTAGTCTTTCCCGAACGAGATAGATTTCTGTCAGACGTTCGCTTTAAGGTTTGCAGTTGTTGAACAACTGTGAGACTAGATCAGAAACCAAATCAAGGCTTTGATGTACCCCACCAAGAGGAAACATTGGAGGCATTTATATTACAAGGTTCGGTAGTATATGTTTGAAAGGCAGTTTTATTCTATGCAGAAGCCCAACTGTCACTATATTTCTAAAAAATACTATATACCTCACCCGATACGCTTTTGAAATCAAGTAAGACCACCCTTTAAAATAAATATATAATTTCAAGATAGCCCTAAAGTTTTCTGCTTGCACTGTCGCCCTAATGCTTGGACTCATATTATTAATTGTTAAAGTCGCAGGTTCAAATCAATTGGTACAGGGAAAAGGCAGTCATGTTAGAACACTCATTTCTCATATTAAGTACTTTAGGTCTAAAAATATATTTCTTTGGTTTTCTAAAGTGATGTCTATAGGAAGAAGTACCTTTTTTATTTTAGTTGGTTCACATCATAGAGGGCAAAGTAAATTACGTAAATTAAAAAAGACGAACCCTCATGAACTTTTGTTTTTACAATTTAAGACTTCACAAGCTCGTTTCGTGAAATAAATTTGAGGATTAGGGAAATTGAACGTTTGCGAGTGTGAACAACCAGTCCAGAATTCCATACTCTTAGGTTTAAGAACGTTTGAGTAATTGATAAAATCTATCTGTAAATTCTCGTTTCCATTTCAAAGGTATACTCTAGAATTCAGAAATAACCTGTATAGACATTGATAGTAATATTATTAATGTTCATAGTTTCTAAGACGTAAGTTAATATCTAGCAGATGCACACGAGCGCCATTATATAAAAATATATGTTAGGATGACCGACAAGGATTAAAACAATTTTTGCTCAACTACGCCGATACCATATGAAGGTAACTTAAATAAAATATACAACTGGCCCGACACGACTGCCGCCAGATTTCGCAATTCATGAGTACGGTACATCAAACCTCTCTGGTGCTTTACCATTAGCTGACCTTATCAATCTCCTCAAAATCGGAAGTTTCATTCTTTTGTTGTACTACCTTTCTAGGGCCTTGAAAAAAAGAATAGGATATAATCGCTTTAACGTCAGGTATTCATTAAACGACTGATCTTTTTAACATTTTTGTTGGGGTGGAAGAAAATAGCACTAATGAGACAAAAATTGAATGTCATATAATATTATGGAAACCACGGTGATCAGCTTCAAAAATGAGCAACAAATGAAAGATCGATTAAGGCCAGGATGTCGTTTTATTTTTATATTAAAGTCCGTCTTGAAAAGCGCCCTTTTTAGCAATTGTGAAGTGACGCGTCTTTTTATTTATGTGGTATTTTTTAAGATAATGTGACCAGTCTCCCCGAAAATTAATTAGTCCTTGGGCTGTTCTAGTACATGGTTTTAAATACCTGTCGTTTTGTCTTGAGGCCGTGTATGAATTTTGTTTATTTATTTTATCAAGAAATGCTTATAGTGAAATGTATAACTTCGTAATATTACCAATAGTAATAAATATATTATTAATATAATATTAAAAGTAGCACTAGTAATGAAATTATTTTTTTGTTAAACATACTTTATTCTTTATGATAAACAGAGTATGAACAACCTGTATAAAATATTTATTACTTAAAAATACTCGAAATGGAAAAAAGATGCAATGCTTATATGGGCCAATTTCTTTTAATTTTACCACGGGAAAACATTGAGCAATATGTAATCCGCTAGACGCATTATAGGCGGTGATAGCCCTGCTATAGGGCCCGCCAGGTGCATAGATAACAAAGCACTTTTTCTCGGCTCTCACTTAATGGAGAGATAACTGACGTGTGAAATTTTGGTTGTAAACTTGTATCTCTATGCCGTAGTAGTAATGTAATCAACATTTTTATATATATATATTTGAGAAACATATAATCGATATATAGTCATTATTGCTTTTAAAAGTGTCCCAAGATTGCCTTCTCTGTATTGTGTGAAACGATAGCGAACATGGCAGACGGCGTCTCCGGAGTACTCAACAAGCAAAGCTCTTCGAGCTCGTCTATTTTTATGAATGCGAGTCGTTTTGCGTTCACCAAGGTGTTTATAAGATCTCATCAATTGACGTAGTTTTCTACAAACATTTGTCGCAAGTACGCGTCTTCGGAACCGCTGTGATGGGGTGCTTGTTTTTGTAGCGGCACCGGCCTAGGCCTTAGAGTCCCAGAACAACTATACTGCTTGATCTGGCTTGATTTGTTCGTTTGCGCGTGTTGGTCCTGAATGGTGAAGATGAAGAAATCTATTTAGAAAGGAAGGGCTCTCAGGCCTAATGGGGAAGGGGAAGGAGATGGAAGGGGATTGAGTTTTTGGCACGATGTTTGCGTCCAGTGCATACTCCCAGAGAAAGAGGTAGGTCTCTGTGTTGTTCTAAGGGACGAGTCCACTCGTTATATGAGCGAATCTGTGCGGGTCGATGCTTCTCCCGGTGGTGTTGAAGTGCAGGGCAGTCCCATATAAGGTGTTGTATGGTGAATCGGGTTTGCTGCTGGCACGAAGACCAGGTTGGGTTTTCATGGCTGCTCTTGGTCCAGTAGCATAGCCATTTGAAGCGGAGATCATCCGTGATGGCGAATCCGGAAATCGCCTTAGCTGCCACTACCTGCGCTCCCTTGGGATATTGCGAGACATGGGAGTGTTGAGGGTGGGTACCGAAGCATGAAGGGCCGCTTTGGCTTGAGTGACTTGTGTAACCTTTTTGTTTTCAGGGTGGTGGGGGTAACGAATGCAGGGCGGAGGCTTCGAAAGGTGTAGAAGGGTCCCCCTCGCAAGTCTGTGGGCTGCCTCATTCCCGTTGGTGCCGAGGTGACCGAGGACCCATCGAATGCGCACTTTGATTCCCCTGTCACTTTGCAGACCGGCAGATAGGCGCTTGATTGTATATGTGGAGGTTCCGGGGAAGAAAGGGAGGTTTTCGAGCTCATCTCTTTATTTCGCAAACTCAACTATACGCTCCCTCAGCCACCCCAGAAAACCAAGAAAACTGCAGTCATGCTTGGCAATTTTCCTATTAAAAACGAGAGAAAACCGCTCGTATCTACATGGACAGGTTATTGTTGATGAACCCCGTATAAACTAATCTGGCGTTTGTTTTTTCCCATAATTATTTTATAAGCCACGTACACAGAGAGTTTTCCCTTGATCGAAAGTGAGCCGTGTTCATTTCGCAACACGCCATAGTCAACCCGAGTTCCGACTCTTTTCTTTAGCCCGGAGGAACACCGCCCTATCACCCAAGAATAAATATACGCGTGGAGCTTCATCTCCGACTTTCTGGGCAAGCCGCTTCTGTAAGGTACACCCAGTTCACCCGTAAGGTCCGTTCACACTCTTGCAACCGAGTTCGACCGAGAGACCAAACCGGTTTTAAGCCTCTTGCGATCTCTTAGGACCAGCTCAGCTGCAGCCGAGCTGGTCCGAGAGATCGCAAGAGCCAGACCGGTCTGGCTCTTGGTCAACTCGGTCGCATGTGAACAGGCCTTAAGTCACTGCGATAGGAGCCATGAGCTCACCTGACCAATCGACCGCTTGCTTTTGATCCCTAACCTCGATCCTTGCTTACGGGTATGAGTTGGAGCGTTATGACATGGTGAAAAATAGGCGCAAGACTGAGTCTGGACCAACGAGAATGTAGCTTCCACCGCACTGTAACAGAGTTTAGGGGTTAACGGACTACAGAAGTTCCGAGCTCGTTAACAATTGGGTAGCTTTTCGTTCTCTTTCTTTTTTTACATGATGAGAAACAGACGCAGTAAAGGGACAGGACATACGCTAACAGGACATACGCAGCGTATGTCCTGTGTCCTTCTTCTACTTTGTGTCCTGTCCCTTTTGCGCTGTTTCTCATCATGTCGTTCAACCAACCAGCCCAGCAAGGTATCCTGTTACAATACATTTCTTTTTTTAGTTTAACTGTTTTTGCTTTTTGCAACCCGCCGTTTAAGCACTGTTAGACCTTACGCAACATGATGCGAATGGGCAAAACTACAGCCTGCAAACCTTAGCTTTTTTTTTTTTTTCAAAGTGCGTGACGGTGTTCGCTTTCGACAAATTGGGGCGTGTCGTCGTGCGCCTAATTTTGTATTTGGTTTTATTTACTGCGCTTCCCTCGTGTTCCTGTTATCACCACTCCCTATCTTCAGTTGCAGAGAAAACAACGAAAAGAACAGGGCGGCTGACGACACGTAGACGACTTACAGTTAGAAAGATAGCCGGAACGTTTCACGGTGCTAGAATAAACATGGCGAGTCTTGATTATCTGAGGTATTTTTGTGCGTTCGTTTTATCTATGTACTGCGTCACGTGCGTGTAGTGCGGTGAAAGTAAAATTTTAACATAAAACAAATATTAGGTACGTAGAAATGAATTGCGTACTAAAACAAACAAGGCAAAACAGAAACCGCCCGGTTATGACAGAAACCTGTTGCCTGGATTTAGAATTTACATAGAAAACGCTTTGTTCCCGTAGAAGATGCATAAGCCATTCAACTGCAGGGCCAGAGCTATATATAAAAATAAAATTTAATCTGTTATAAAACAAGGTTACAAAAATGATTTATTTTGCCGACTAAATAATAAAAACGCGTCTGCAAAAAATACCACAAATTGAAGATAATTACACGCACACACACACACGCACGCGCACGCGTGCACACGCACGCACGCACACACACACGCTCACCGCACGCACGCACACGCGCACACACGCGCACCGCACGCACGCACACACGCACATGCGCGCACACGCACACGCACGCACGCACACACGCACACGCACACGCACACGCGCACACACACACACACACACACACACACACACACACACACACACGCACACACGCACACACACACACACACACACACACACACACACACACACACACTAAGCATTCGTTATTGTGTGTCGTGGTTTGTAACATTCTCGAACATGGAGCTTGCAAAAAAGCAAACGTAGCGCGCTGTATTATTTCAGTCTCACGCCAGCGGTCGATTCTGTTGCTCTGCTGACATCGACAAACGCGACGTCAGTTATTCTATTCTTGTTTTGGCTCATGTTCGCCACTATTGAACCTATTAGTTTTCTCGCTTATTCGTCGTTTTGATACTTGTCATCCGAGACAATGTAAGGAAGCGTAACACATTTGCTACCATAAAATGGGCTCCCGGCCGCTGTAGCAGGAAGAGGAGGGTTGGGCTGAAAGTAAAGCTATAGTTGGCGTTAGTGCCAAAGAGCAAAGTGAACGTTTCTGAACCTAGTTTTAAAAGCAAATGTCGTTGCTTCTACCTTCGCGAAAAGTAAAACTCCTAGCGTAGTAAAGTAATAGACACTCCTTAGCCGTTTTCCCTGCTACTCTAGCACACAAGAAAAAAGATAAAAAATATTATAATGAAAAAAGACGACTCCAAGCTGAAAACAAAATAAATAATAAGACTCATAAAGGTTACCTTGATGGAAACGACACAATGGGATCTTTCTCACCACGGTCTACATATTTTCTATTGGAGCGGGTTTCCGCAAATTTGATGCGGAAACCCTCCAATTAAATATAAAAAGAATATATATAATATAATTTTTTTTAAAATATTAAATTAGCGATTTCGGCACATTGCAAAATAAAATAGCTCAACTTGCTCAATAGGACTGTGAACAATATGGCATTGGTTCAAAACCCGTTACGTGCACCAGGGTTTGTTAAGTTTTGGCACAAGGTAGCGAAAGCACCTTGTATATGCTATTCGAAGAATTTTACAATCACGTCTCTAACTCATGCTTCGTAG
Source organism: Ixodes ricinus (assembly GCA_037355805.1). Classification (NCBI taxonomy): domain Eukaryota; kingdom Metazoa; phylum Arthropoda; class Arachnida; order Ixodida; family Ixodidae; genus Ixodes; species Ixodes ricinus. The sequence goes on from JAZHYW010021911.1 coordinate 39,435, forward strand.
TTTTATGTCTACGCCTTCTCAGTTCTGATAAGTTGTTCTCAGTTCTCATTTAGTGAGTTCATTCGCACTATTAGGCCTAAATGTATAGACTACATGGCGCCATCTGGTTGTGAGCCTTCGACATCAAGCCCAAACGAAGATTGACCAAGACGGGACTAACATATGACGGTGGGTACGATCTCTGACAACATTCGCCTCGTTAGCAAAAGGTCGTAAAAGAAAAATGGATAACTCGCTGACGTCATTTGCGCACCGCAGAACGCGTCGCCGAATTTCAATTTCTGTCTATTTTGTTTCTGCCCGTGCTCCGTTGTTAGTTGTACCACGGGTGACAAATTAACCCCGCTTGTGCAACCGCGAAAGCTCTCGCGTTGTTTTCTGGGGAAAAGGAAGATTAATGTTTCTCCGAGACGTTTTTTTTTATTGTTTTCCGCCATATTTTTTACGAGTCTGTGCAATCTTTGTAAGGACTGTGCAGCGATCCATGCGGTACTTTAAGGGCAAGTGCCTCCAATCTGCCTGCTTTTTTACTTTATCTGCTTTCCCCATTAAATGACCGAAATTGTGACCCCATTGTATGCCGTGTCTTTATTTCCTAATAGAGTGCTATAGAATCAACTGATGAATGTAGTCACAACGAAAGAAGGCCATATAATTTTTTCTGGGACAGATATGTGCATTCTAAAGTATTGTCCAACCAAATATATTGTGTAGTACACTTATTGTTTGCAATTTATTGTAGTTGCTGCCATTAATATCCCGTTAAATAATCATGGAAACGATTAAGATAAAATTATATTTACTGACCCGTGTTATAACCATCTTCTCTTATCACTGACTTAACGTGACGCCAGGTGACGTGACGTCGATGATGTCGCATAAGATTACAGCACAATGTCGCGTCCCGTAATGTCATGATATCACATCATAGTGTCAAATCACGTCAAGATGTGACATCACGATGTGACGTCACGTGTTGGCTTCAGGTGATGTCACGTGCCATGATGTGAAGTCGCTGACGCCATAGTGTCACCTGATGTCACAATGTGAATTAACACTATAGTGTGACGTGACGACCGTCACTCTAATGACGTCACCCTAAAACCGTTTGCTTATATTTAGTGGGATCGTACCAAAGTCCGCTACATTTGGTGCCTATGTATATGGGCGATTTAATTTCACATTGTGCAGGGAAAAGATGTCAGGACTCAAAAGCTTCCGAAAAAATATACATGCTGCAAAATTCTTTTTACTAGGACAAGACTAAATCCCGCTTCTAGATCATATCTTCAGCTTTTCTTTTTTTCTTTCTTTTTACTTCTAAGGGATTAATAAAAAATTAAAAATGTGTCCATTTACTTTATTTATGTAAACAAATCTAGAACCTGGCATTTCTGATGATACTTTACCAGGTTCGGTAGATGGTAACTTTCGTTACATTCAATGTAATTGCATAAATTGTATATAAAACGAATCTTAAACAAATACATATTCAACAAATACAATGTTGATATTTTAAATAAGGTTACATTAGCGAAAAAACGCATCTAGAATACAGAAGGAAACTAAAACGTACAAATTTCAGCATCCGATTTCTGAAAAGACATATCTTTTATTTTTTTTTCGTTTTGTTTCTTATGGGAAGAGCTCTAGAAATGTTCTAAAATGTCCAATAAAAACAGATCGTAATGTGACATAAACATGTAAATTTGTGCATTCAAAAATACGATTACTATTTTTAAGCTTATCTTTTAAGATGTGAAGCTACGTAGTAGTCATGTTTTTTCTGCCAGATGATCAATTATTTCATAGTGTTGGTTGACCTTCGATAAAACAAATAATTAAGTACTGTATGTCATATATAATATTTGAAGTTTTCATACACAGCTCAAATCCGTTCATATAAAAATAAGAACTCGCATTCAAAAATCTGTTTTTTGTAAATTCAGTAATAAATTCAAAGGTTTACAAATATTATCCCCTGAAAATCTTATTCCCGATACAATGGCTCTAAGGTCAACAAAAATAATATTACTGACTGCGCCGAGAGGCCTAGCCCGAAATGTCGCCCTTTCCAACTTGCGCTTTGACGCGCAGGCTGTCTAATATGAAGATGGACTTGTTAACCCTTTCTGTTTTTTTATTAATTAATTTATTAACACGCACACTACGACCTGAGGCTCTGTTAACACATTTAATATCCTGTGCTATTTATACACTTGCTAATTGTACAGCAGCAATTAAGTCTCAAATAGTTTCCACTTCCAGTGATATTTTTAATGCTAAATATGTTATTAAATGTGTCGAAGTTGACAACATAAAAATCGACTGATGCAGTACAGATCAATGCATCAAAAACAAAAATTGGGGGCGTGTGTATGTTTATACAGTCAAGAACTTGGTCTGCCTCAACGGGTGACGAGTCTCCCAGCTGTAGATGACATTAGCCAGTGCAGTACAACCGCTAGCCTGGGTCTTTAACGCGCATCACGCAGTAGTGATACACGACCGCACGCCGGCATGATGCTCATGAACATCAAAACGGGCCGGGGTGGGGATTGAGCCCAGGATCCTGGGTCCGCTGCGCGAGCTTGCTCCACGTGCTCCGAGCTGGTTTGCGCTAAACCACTCGGCCACCGATTCTTTTTTATTTTTCTATTTCCGACATTGACATAGTGACCAAAAAGTACAGTAATAAAATGGCGTCAATCGCTTACCGACTGACGTGGCATGGTTAAACAAAATTTACACTTAACAATTTTTTCATTGTTGGTAACAACTCCGGACATTTGATCGAACCTTCCAAACTTCGACAAAATAACGGACAGACCTCAGAAAAGTATTCCCCCACAGGTCTCGTGTCAACTATCTGCATGGCGAACCGCCATGCGACATCGCCATATGCTGTGAATGCCGAGCAACATGACAAGATCGAAAGGCACACAATTCTCGTTTTCAGCTGCTAGGAACCGGGTGCCATGTGGAATCCAGAGGAAACTCCTTTTTAGAGTACGCTGCAACACACCCCAGAAAAATATAGCGTCCCAAAAGTCCAAGAAGACATGCTCAACTGACTCAGGTTTCTACATCAAATGGAAGATAAGAAACAGTAAATCGTTTTGGGTGGTTATTGTTTCCTGCTCACGCTTACGTTTATCAACATAGTCCTACACAAATGTTTAACATTACGTTCTTTTGACCTTATGAGTTGCAGGCTTTTCGCCTTGTGTGGCTGTCTTCACAAAAATAATTCACTGTAACCTTTTTGCATTGACACAGCAATTTAAAAATAATTGCAATAATTTATATTTAAACTTTTAGCAAACAATTTTCTCTTACAATATTTTTTCCACCAAGAAGGAGAGGCACAACGGCGCAAGAGTGTCGGATCTCCTGCAAGAACGACGGTCGCTTCCCGCAATTCTTGTATATAAAATGGTGTACCATTGCGATTCGCACGATTACCAGCAACCTCCGCGCTTCCCCGTGCCCTGTTGCTCGGCAGCACCATAAGTTGCAGAGGTGAATTTTACCGGATAGTGTGAAATGCGGGACATTTCGAAGATTCGAATTTCTCACGGGACGCGGAACACGAGCCCTCAATGCGGGATAGTCCCGCGAGTCGCGGGACGGGTGGTCACCCTATACGTGCTACTTATGATAATTGGTATGTTTGAAACACTAACAAAAGCTTTTGTTCTGTTTCTTTTTTCTTTTTTTTTCAAATCTAGAAATAAAGCAGCTACGACCTAAAAAAATTAAATATATGGCTCTGTCAAGTGTTACTCGGCGACCCGAGAGGTGGTGCCAGTCTCTTCTCGCGTCGGAAGTTAAGTAGTTTCAAAGCACATGGTCATAAGCAGTCGCTAGTCGTGCGAACGGGCCTTTAGGATCATAAACACACGAGTGATTCGTAACACGCATTCTAATTCTCTCTTGAGAAGCCTGCACTTGGACAGGCAGAGGTCTACAATCATCGGCGACGGCAGTAAAACGCGTGTCACGTTCCTCCCTCCCCTCCCCCGGTCTGCGGAAGGCTCAATAAGAAACACAAGCAAATGTGCGACAAAAGAGGGATGGGTCCATTGGCAAAATCTCGTTCACTGGCAGGACACTTTGAACTCTGTACCTGACAGCATCCACTATTAGGGAAGCAAACCTTTAAAAGCGGCCGCCAGCTCTAAAAGACTCCCTTTGGAACTTTGCTCCTGGGTAGAGAACTTTACACGGAAAGAAGGCTAAACAAAACAACCTGCAGCGGCCGAAGCCGACTTTCAGCGCCAACGCCCCGCGAGCTCGACAAAAGGGCGACGAGGAGCCGCGGGAGTGCGGGTAACAAGGCCAAATTGCTTTACGCCCGAATTCGACAGGGTTTGCCTGTCACGGCTGGAATAGTTGCGTGGATTCTGGCTTGTGCGTCCTCTCTCGAGGCCACTATGGAAACTCTGTCGTAGATGCAATTTAAGCTTGCGACTGAGAGTTGTAACGTGTCCAAACTCTGGGGATGGATTCGCTGGAAACGTGTTCCATTTACTTACCTCGCGTGCTTCGCTTTCTAAAAAGGCAAACGTGTTCACTTGAATTCGGGTGTTCCCCGATTGAAAACTCGAAATTCAGGAGTCGCGCAGCGCTGTTCCTTTTGCCCCCACCTTCCCCGCCTCCCGAAGTAAAAACGCTGGTTGAAATAAATTAAAAAAAACACACGAAAAGATATATTGACACCCGCTCTTACCTCAGTGTGAAGTGCATTGTTGCCTTAGTTTGTAACGCATTCTTAACTTAGCACTCTCAGAAAAAAAGGGCATATTCTTGCACCCCTTGTCACATATACGACACCCCAAAATTTCAATTGGATGTGCAGCGCACTCTGGCGTTGTACCGACGGTACCAAATTTCACGAGTGGCTTGATATCCGAGTTGTACAACTTATTAAAATAGTTAATGTAAGTGTGACTGACTGCAAAAAAGTTATCGGGGTTTTCTTGGCTCACTTCAAACTCCCTTTTTTTCTGTAGACTTTGATACGTATTTTATATGCTTAATATTTTATATCGGGCCATCATCAACCCTCTCGCAAATGTTGGGGCAGTGAGTTCGACGTCAGCGCGCTGTACGTTGAACTGAAGTTTTGGGGTGTCGTATATGTAACGAGAAGTGTAAGAATATACCTTTTCTTTTTTTTTTTTTAGATTGAGAGAGAGCGTGCGCCAGGTTTTTGAACAAGTTTAGCCAAGAAGGCAGCAAACGTTTTGCTCGGGCGTTAAATATCTTCCGGCAGGGGCACTGACATTTTGAAGACCTATAAAATAGCCCAAATACGCATTCGGCACGCGTCTAAAAAGGTGCTTTAATTCTGGATGCACCCGCATTTGGGACGCTCTTTTCATAAGTCTGCTTTTCGTTATTTTTTTTTTTAAATTAATTATTGGCAGAAAGCGCAGAAACCACTGGATCACTTTCGTTCAACTTTTCCACGTGCACGCGATGTGCGTCCGACTTATGCGATGACCACGTTTTTCTACAGAACGTTTCTAAAAGTCGACTCGCACTATAATAAAATATCGTGTAGTGTAGTGTAGAAGAGACGAACATAACCGTCGAGGCTAGCAGCGGCTGAACTGCTCCCATCGTCTCCGCTGCGTGCGTCGCACCGCTGATTCTTTCCTAGTTTGGAAACAATAATAATATTAATAGACAAGTACTTTTTTCTCGCCGTTATATTACTGTTGCTATTAATCATAGTATTTATAATAATCACGTTCTCTGTACAGTTTGTGCGCTTGCAAGTTCCGCGCCATGTTCCTACACGTTTCTTGTTCGTTTGTTTGTTTTTATGATGTAGGCTACAACTATGTATTCATGCATAAGATGACGCGGAAAATATTTCTTTATCTTTTCGCGCAGTGCAGTCTTCGAGTTTGTGTCTTGCTGTACAACCTACCGAGGCCTAGAGAAAAAATTCTGCAGCATTCCAAATAAGTATTTAAAAAAATTATACGGCATAAATATTACGAAATAATTAGGCTGCTCTGCGAGAAGCTGCCTGCAGTTTTAGCAAATAAGTGTTTACAGGTACGTTGAATGACACAAGATATTGCACTGAACAGAACGCGTGCTTTGAAGTCGAGCATTGTGCGTGTGCCTGCGCTGCCTGTTCTTTTCTTCGTGGTCCTGACGCCCAACATGAAGGAAATTTCTGCAAGCGTACCAGTGGACAGTCTCGCATAAGATTTCTATAATATTATATTTCGAGCATCAAGAACAGCAACTGCTTTTCTCCGCTTCTCATTCTAAAAAGAAGTTTGCAACCCTGCGCAGCAAAAACAAACATTTTCAAAAACACGCCACTTGCAGGAATGCGTACAAAATAAACCTGGAGGGGGAATGCTTATGCTGAAAAAATATATATATATATTATCAAGTCGATGTTTATTATTTATTTATATATATATTTTCGGAGTTGTTTAGTTTTATAGGTTAATAACAACGTACCAAATGGACCGGGATTTGCTACTTAGTCAATCAGATGCAATGACGGATTAGAATTGTTATTTTGGTAGCATGCTTTTTAAAGTCATTTTGTAAGGATCCTTGCGAGTGGCATGTTTTTAAGATTTATTTCTCGGTCACGTGCAATAAGCGAAAACATTCTGTTTTTGGGTTAGTTGTCGCCAGTGTTGTAGGCGTTAACGAAAAAGAGTAACGAAGTACGTTACTCATTACTCGCAAATAAGAAGAACGCGTTACCGTTACCGTAAAGAAAGTAACGCACGTTACCTTTGCGTTACATATTTATAATAATTAACACGTTGTATTCTTTGACGTTACAGGTATGCATAAGCTCCATATTTCGAGAAACATTATGTCCATTTACAAACTGAACATAATTACCTTATATTTTTACGGTTTCACCTAAATACGCACGAGAAAAAAACGCAATGAAAAACGCAAAAAGCGCACAACTTGACATAACTTGGCGCCTAGAAACAAAAGCGTTACCTACACCACTGGTTGTCTCCCACTCTGACATCATGTATTGCGGGCCCCTAAGTTTAAGCCTTAGTCCTCGCATCGGGTAAAACTTCGGAGGCGAGGGAACGAAAAGCACGTGGGACACCCTCCAAACAAGTGCCCGAGCGTGCGTAGAGCGCATTCACCACGTTGGCTTGTGGTATAGACGTTTTCTCTTTTCTGTCCTTCTCAGCTCGCGTGGGTTTCGTATCTGGCATGCGGGACGAAAATAATATAAAACATTTTAACCTGGAATATGCGAGGAAATAGAGGTGAGGCAAAACGAGAATGTGTGACCATCACGCATTTTTCGTAAACACCTTCCAGCGGCATGGAGAGATCAAAACGACGTTTTATCGCATACCAGAAGTGACGACATTCAAGATGGCGGCGCCTTTCTGGAAAATGTGTATAGAGCTTCACTGGCCACACTCTACGTTTCACTATATTACTCCTTGCACGACATACAAAGCACGGATGTCCCGATGACTGTAAACATAACTTAAAGGGGCCCTGCAATCATATTTAAGCGTCTACCTTTTTTGCGGTTTCCACGTCACTTGGGGTTTGGGGAAGCCAGCGGGCATGGAAAGAATAACTAAATATCAGTGCTTCATATTTTAACCGGACGACTCGGAAACCTCCTCCACCTACGGTGGCGACCCGTGGTGCCGAAAGCGCGCGATATGTGAAGTCTTTGGTCCAGGGCTTGCTACTTGTCAGAGCCGCTAAAAGCTTCTGTTTAATCTAAAAACAAAATATAAGTGGTGCGAACCGTTTCAATTTTTATGGAAGTAGTTTTTGTTCAGTATTTTAGATCGGAAAAGAAACAAATTCAGTTTATAAAGTACGGAAACAAAAAAATTACCCATCGACATAACCGCCACCAAGCGGTGGAAAAGGCGGCGCATACTAGAAAGGGGTAGTGGGATCAGACACCGACGAGCGACGAGGGTAGAAAGGTCCCGAATGTACGCGGCGGCGCTGCGATCGTATACGGGCTTGAGGATTCGACCGGTTCCGAAAGTTCCGAAGGCCTTTGGCGAGCAGGTTGGGCTTGCGGTTTGGCCGTTTCGCGGTATGGCAGCGCAAAGTGGCTCCCGTTCTGAACTGATCTTTACCTCGTGTTTGCTGTCGTTTCTGGCCAATGAAGTGTCAGGCAGAATTAGTGTTTAAACACGCAGCAAATGCAATGTGAGCCGCCCTGGCTGCCCGCTTCATACAGCCTATCCAGGACATGCTTTGGTGGCGCCCTCTCAGGCCATCGACACGGAGTGCGGCAACCGTGCGCGCTCGCTGAGCTCACTACCCTTCCTCTAGTTCACGGCCACTCAAGCGACCAAGGACGTCATGAAGGATGTTATTTTTTGCTTTTTTTGTAAATTTGAATTTGCCTCAACTTTTAAAATAAAGCGAAATTCGAGAAAAGAAAAGTTTCATTGAGCTACTACGTTCAGTGCGCTCAGTTTCGGTGCAAATTAAAAACCATTATAAAAGTCCTTGCTGGGCCCCTTTAAGAATACATGGAGCAGCCGCTCCCGTGGTAATGGGTTTTAAAGGGCGAAAAATTTGGCTCTTAGGTGGTCTATTTATGGCGCGAAATCAATCAACGCACGCTAAGCATCTATAGGGCTGTGGCCCTCAAGTTTGAAAAGTTCCTTTGGTGAGCAAACCAAATATTCCGCAACGTTTTAATTGCGCGTCGTTGCGTTTTTTTTTTTTCATTTCGCTTGCCGACGTTTAACTGTTACAATTTCATTAGTGGATAACTCTTTTCTTTGAAGGCAGCAAGAACAAAAATGCTAAAAAAAAAGCACTCGTATCTTCTTGACAGGAGAGCGCGAGCTTAACTTTTCTTCTGTGTGTTTAAACTTTTTTTTTTTAGAAACGCACTCTTACTCGCGCGTGAACAAATGCTGACGCACGCTCTAGTAAACGGCCGTGACTCGTGCATAACCGAACGTCGCAGTGGCGCTTTATGTAGAGGGCCTTCATACACACGCGCTTTTGCTTGAGTGGTGACATCTCAGCCATTTTTCCGCCCAATAGCTTTTTATGCATTTTGAAGTGCGCGCATTCCGGTGTCGCTCAGCTCGAGCGCGTAGCTTTGGCTAATGCAGAGACGTCATTTCACCGCCCAAGTCACGCACCGGGTGCGCGAGAGCGTCACTCGCCGACCCATTCAGGGCAACAATGGATGTCTTCACCCTGAGACAGACAAACATCTAGGCACCCTAGCTTTATGCTCGATGCAAGCATTACGTAGGCGCATCTTATTGACGTGCTCGTGCCTCCTGGCCGAGAGAATAGGGACTATAAAACCAAAAAATTACAATTACGCGTGACCTTTTTTATGCTAGTTCAGGTCTATATAAATGATATTGTATCAACTGTGAGTACAAACATTAATATCCTCTTATTCGCAGATGATTGTGTTTTGTTTAAAACCACATCCTCAGTCGATGACCAAAATCTGCTTAATTCTTCTCTTACTCTAGTTGACGATTGGTGCAATAAATGGGAAATGCAAATGAGTTTCGCGAAGACTTACGCGCGACGTGGAAAATTAAACCTTTAAAATTCGCATCTCAAGTAGATAATGTTACAGTAACCGAAGTAAGTCAATACAAATATCTTGAGAGTAACCCTAACAAGCGACCTACGATGGTCAAGGCATATCCAAAATATCGGTTCCTCAGCTTTTCGAAACTTAGGTTTCCTTCGACGCAAGTTAAGAAATGCTCCAACCTCCGTTAACCTCTACAGAGTACAACTCCTTGGTAAGGTCAAAAATAAAATATTACTAGTATAATCTAGGATCCGAACAAGAGAAAAGATGCATGAAAACTTGAGACGGTCCAAAGAAGAGCAGTTCGTTTTATTTATGGAAAGTACAAGAGGCTTGACTCCCCAATCCTCCTTAATAGCGGCAAACAATATCATGTCCCTAGAACAGCGTAGGAAGATTGCAAGACTGAAGTTCTTGTATCTTCTTTACTATGACAGCTGTGCGTCGACTCTAGTTTATATTTAACCCCAATATCATCCAGAGCCACTAGGAACCACCATCAGTTTTCTCTTCAACTAATATTTGCTCGAACTAACAATTTCAAATTTTCATATTTTCCATATACCTTATCAGATTAGAACGCCCTCCCTTAAATAAATTGACAACCCCTAATTGTAATAAACCACTTGACGATCATCCTTTTTAGGTATTGCCATTGTTCTCTTGTGTTGTAAACGTCTTTGAACATATGTTCTACATTTTGTTTTGCCGTTGGTTTTTATGAAAGTGTCAATAAATATATAAGCCATGTGTAATCATGCTTGGAATGTCTAGCTGTACCCTACACCTGCATGGGCCTTTCAAGGGGTCTGCAATGGGTAATTAATTAATTATTATTTAATTAATACATATTTTAGATAAATGAATACATGCATACAAACATACGTAAAATAAATAGATGAATAAATAAATACTGAAATACACAAATAAATAAATAAATGAAATACGCAGGCCAAACACAGCGGCACGCCCTTTGTTCTTATGATAGTTGCAACAAAGGGGGAGCTGTCGCAGGTAGGGTTTTTACTATCAATTAGGACGGATAAATTTTATTTGCGCCATGAAAAGAGTATCTTAATATTTACTTCAGTAACCTTTAAGCAGGCCGGTGTAGTAATTTATTCCCATTCTTTACGTATTCGTTTCAAACATATCTCAATGGCTATGTTCCAAATCTTACCCGAGTAACCTGTCTCCTGCGTCAGCGGGTAATACCACGTGACATCGCGAGTAAACGATCCGAGACTCGATTTTGGAACGGCCGGGATTATCCCCGGATACTACGCTGATTCGCTTCGTCTTCGGCTACGAAAAACAAAAAAAACATAGCAGCAATGGCGGAAAATAGCAGACGATCTCTTTTAATCATGAATAAAGCACTCGAAGTTACGATAATGTTTACCACATCAAAAGTTTTTTTTTTTTTTTTTTTTACGGTGACGACGCGGTGTTTATTGAGGTTGCTCCACGAGCCCATTTTGCTCACATTCCTTTTGGGTCGTTTATTGAGATTAAAATTACTTACTCCTTTCAGGTAGACATCAAAATTTTGTTTTCATTATTCAGCGCGATCGCTGTAAGTCCAGGTGCTATAGACGTATATGTTCCAGACATCGTAATTGGCACCAATTACGTTTTGCAAAAATTGCTTCCGCGCGGTGCAGTGGTAAAGCGCAGGGGGCTTTCGCAACAGTGATATGTAACTTAGGTTCGCTTTGACGCCAATATGATTACAAACTCACAGAGAAAACTTTCCAAACCGCTATAGGCAATTTTTGTGCAGGGAAATGTGGGGCTGTTGACAGATCATATACATGAAATCTTCGATGTCTTCACTGATTTACAAGCGTTCTCCTCTCATTGCACACACACTGCAAAGAAAAAAAAAGTACTTCCACATCATCTAGTGTTCGAAATTTTTAATCCTTGAACGTAAAAATACAGAGTTTCCTCCAACGCCGAGGACGAGGATGCGGAGACGCTTCTGTTTAGGATCGTACTCTGATAATAACAATTACACCTTCCAGGGGAAGGTGCACGGTCTGGATGTGGTGCAGTCAATTCCTGCGTTGAAAACAGCAGATCGCAATAACCACACATAGATGGCTGCCTTTCATTCTCTGTTATTTCAAACGTCTGCCACCAAAGCCAACGGAGCAAACGAGCTTTGACGGTTGTTGGCGCAGAAAGTAGACGACGAACAGATCAAGTTACATATTTACTCGATTTAATCCGACGTTACCCCCCGATCGAGGAGAATAGCATGAGTAATTACTCTGGAGTAAACATCCCGCTTCTGGGACGAGAGTTCTGACGTCATCGAGTAAGCGCGAGTAAGTTTTGAAACGCCATGGTAGGAAACCTTTACTCCAAAGTCGGATCGAGTAAATTTTGGAACACAGCCTTTGTTTAATCTTACGGCAGAGCGTTACATGACCCTACGAGCGCCTGGAGGAAATCGGGCAGCGCCAAAGCGCAAACTCATGGCGTACGTCATCTTTATGTTTGTGTATTATTATCGGCTCAATGAGTCAAGCACTTTGACTGCGCCGCGACCGTGCCCCTTTAGTATGCGCGTCCGTGTTTGTACGTACGCCATATTCCTTCGAACGCGCTTTGACTTAAGGTAAAATTAAGTATAGTCGCGGTGGCAAATGTAGTTCGATCAGACGTTTACTCCTTTTTCTTTTCTTAACTTCTATTACAGAAGACGAGAACCAATCACCAGAACCCGCAGCATAACCTAGCGGCCACGGAACCAAGAGCATGGCGTTGTCGGCGACCAACGGCACCTGGCTGTCCAATTCCGAGTCGTCCGTGGAAGACGACGACGACCTTCCGGATGACTACTACTATGAAGATTCCGCCACCCGCTACGACCTAGCAGACCTGGTGCCCACAGCCACGGTGTACGGTTCCACGCTGCTGCTCGGCCTGGTAGGGAACCTGCTCATCGTGTACACTGTGGCCAGATTTCAGCGTATGCGCAGCATCTCCAACATCTTTCTCGCCAGTCTGGCAACGGCGGACCTCCTCATCGTTCTGCTCTGCATCCCCGTCAAGGTGAGAATGCCTAGTGGAAGGAGAAAACAGATAGCGGCATAAGTTCGAAATTAAATGCCAGCTGCCCGGGGATGAATTCCGCAGTGCAGAGAGAAAATCACTTGAAATTAGGACCACAATTAGAGCCTTTCCCGATCTCAGTGGAATTCTGAACTAGCGAAACTTGAAATAGACTATTCACACAACGCGCGAATTTACGGGAATGCCATCCTGTGTGCAACCGTATGCTATTAAATTAAAATATGCATGTCCTTTATGGCAAGACACAGGAACATCTGTCATGCAAATTTGTCATGGTCGATGCAGTATTAGCCAATTTCATTACCAATGAATAGTGCGACCGGCTTTCGCTTTGCTTTAGCTCGCTTAAGTCACAAAGAATGAGCAGTGGGCTCGCCCCATTCTAAAGAGCGTCCCTGATTCTGGCCGTTCCTAAGCTTAAAGAGACGCGGTAACCGTGGACATCGCAACGTATTGCTACTCCGATGCTCCGAGTGGATTTCGTTCGTGGCACGATACCTGCAGCTTGAAAACAAGTAATTCAACGCTTCAAAGTCGCTCCAGTTCAGATCTAAATAGAGCAGCTGCTCGCAGAGTATGTTCGCTCGCGTTCGTCTCAGTTTCGGCATAGTTGAAGGCCTAAATCATCGGCGACAGACGGTCAAAGCTCACACGAACGCCCCCAAAAAACACCGAGAACAAGCGCCAAATTAGAGCGCTACGGATTTGATTGTTTCGATTGAATACAGCCAACAAAATTTATACTGTTTTTATATCGTTCTTGTTTTGGCCGGCTTAGCCGGCAAACTATTACTGGCAAACAAAAAATACTTGCTAAGCGCACACGTTTTACTTTTTTATACTTTTTTCTTTTTTGATCATTACGCTCGTTAGCCGCATTGGCGCTGCAAGCGGAAACGTAAGCGCGCTGCGCTGCGTTCCGAAACCCCTATTCTATAAGCCGTCGACGCCAACCTTGTTGCGTTTGGGTCCCCCAGTTTCTTAGGGGAACCCAAACGCTGGGGCCCCCTATTTTTAAACTCTCTATTTTCTCCGTTCCGGTACGCACGTATTCGTGAAAGCTTTTGAAGTAAGTCAACGGGCCGATTTCGGCACTCTGATTGGCACGTTTTCGTGGAGGGCACATCGCCTGATTTACGGAGGAGTGAGAGGAAGGGAGGGAGGGGGGGGGCAGCGAAGCTTTGTAAAACACGCCTCAGTAATTCCCGCGCTTGACTTCTACCAGTTTCTTGTGCAGGAGTTTCGGTGACGTCAGAACGACGCCGCGCTCTGATTGGCTTTGATTGACAGGATGGTGGGTAGACCTCAACACAAGGTGCCTTACGGTCTACCTACCTTTTTTTTATCATTCAATAAGAGCTCGGCGTTTTGATAAAATAGTCTGATTCAATGGAAGTTAAAGAATGATAGTCGTTTTGTAAGAAGCTCTTCAAGTTACCGTGAACACTTTTTATACTAAGCAGATATTACCATTGAAAGAAAGAAATACCGGTTCCTTGCCCTATCCTGTAAATGACCAGCGGGGACAAACCGAGACGCTGCACACTACACTCCCGACACTGCTAACACCGGGAGTTTAATTCAAGGAGACTTACGTTCCTCAAGTTTAGCGGACCTTGTTCACGTGACACTGTAACGTCACGTGACCTCATGACGTCACGCGATACTGTGACGTTAGGCGACACCTGATTCTTAAATTAAATTTAACGGGGATATTTACCACCTTTATTTAGCGGAAAATATTTCCGCTAAATGTATCGGAAAACATTATGCGCTATACTTAGCGCGAAAGCTGTGACGTCTTGTTAGATTACGCCACGTGACGCTGCAAAATCGCTATGCGCGACACTAATTCGCCACAAAATAGAGTGGAAAAGTGTTATTCCCGCTTCATTCAGTGGCTCACAATATTCAGCAGTGAATAATATGGGCGACAACGCTCCATTATCACCACTTTTGCTCTGATTAGAGTCACCTCAATCTCCGATAACTCTCGGGTCAATGTGAATCAAACTGAGTTTAGCCCGTGAAGAAACGAATGACAAGAAGGCACCCTAAAAGCATTGCATCGGTTCGCATGCGCCCGAGTCTTGACTGTGTACTCTGAGCGAAAGGATTCGGCCGATATGCACAAGGAACCGGTTCGCACTGCCGCAAGCAGCAAAGCATGCACGCTGCCAGGCTGCTCGACTCTACTACTGGCGTGCTCCGTTTAACGCCTTAAAGTTTGTTTTAAGAAAACCGCGAAAGCTCCACAAACACTGTCCGTGCAGGCGACTATAGCGCACAGCAGCTGCTAAAGTGGCCGCTCGTCGCAAGAGGCGCAAAGCTGCAAGTGCGAAAACCGCGGATGATAAGAGACGATGAAATCGCGCTGGCGCGTATTCGTCACCACACAGTTCCGCATCTTGCACGAGTATTAACTTTAGCCCAGAACCGCACTTACCACGCGCTCCATGTCTTTCTACAATTGACTGATTTTGTAGTTCTGGAGCAAGCGCAAAAAGTTTGTAATTCAAACCAGAAGTTCACTCATATAAAAACTAGCAAAATTTAGTTAATTATTTGGCTTATCGTTACGGTTAGCCGCCTATAGTATATGGCCCCACGCTGTATAACTTGCCTGCACGGACGGCTCTTGAATAGCTTTGGCTGCTTCTTTAAAAAAAAAGTTTGTAAAGCAAAACAAAAAAAAACAAGAACAGGTATATTTTATGATTCTACGTACACAAAAAACATGAGATTCGCGGCGACGCCTCGCCAATAAGGCTATGCGTAAAAAAAAGCACCCGCTAGGTGGTGCAGAGCCGTGCTACTTGATTAAAAGTGTTGAGCCGTATCCATCTATCCAGTCATTTATTCAACTAGGGTGACGTCGACGAGCCGGCACGCCTTTGTTTGAATGCACCCAGAAACGAACGCGACGGTGCGTTTCACTGACTTTGTCTCGAAATCTGCAGCAGCTAGACCAATTAAATTTAGCTGCGATCAAGTGTTTGCGTATGCAATCAGGAAACCTCCGCAATTCGTTTCCTGTTCTCTTAGGCACGCACAATATTTCAGCGAGCGCTGTCACTACTCTGCTTAAAGTCGGCACCTGTCAACCGGAGCTTTCCGAGCTTTGCCACTCCGGATTTACCTGGTGTTTATTCAATGCCGCACTTTGTTATTGAAAATTCCAATTGCCGGAACCGTTTATTCGCTAGACAATAAACTGCATCAATTTAGAGTCGGCATTAATAATAGTCGATGGAGTGTCACAGGAGTGCAGTGTTGAGCAAATACGATCAAGCAGGTTTGAGTGCTAGACAAAAAGAGCATCGTTTAAACTCCCTACTGCATCCACTGGTACACGTGTGAAATGATTACGTTTACACTGCGCGCAGTTTTTAATAAATCTTATTTCAATTGGAAGGCGTAGGTTAATCTTTTGTAGCTGTGTGTGTACGTTGCACTTGTTACATCTCTGCATACAATTTCTTCTTTACACAACCGTCGCGACTTACTTAATTATGATAATTGAATTCTTGCATATTAAATGAATGAATGACATGCTTGTCTAAGCATTCAGTTTTGTCTCCACAAATATAATCCTTCCCAAAGCGCTCGTTTTATTCATTTTGTCATGAGATATTTTTCAGGAATTAGTTAAAACATAAACCTGACGCGGCCAAACCAGCCGACGATAAAAGTCGAACGCACTTCAGTATATATAAATATACACAGGGCTGTTTCACGAAAGGTGGAAAAATTCGATATTGCGAGAACTACGCGGCGCAACAAAAAAAGGCTTGTGTCGATTTGGTCCTGGGCCAGGGGCCTATTTAGGAATATTATTAAAGTCCGGGATAATTAGATTGTTCAGTATTTTTGCGCGGTAACTTTTTTAATATTGTGTTTAAGTGAATGGTTTCAATTAGAAAATTGCTCAGCATCATCGAAAAACATTATATCAACAAATTGCAGAACGATAGAAGGCACGCGCAGCATTTTACGGCGTTCTGGAAAAGCGTACAACTTCGACGGGTTTTTAAGTTTCCGTTTGCAATCGGAGCGCATCTCGGCCCCGACGGCATTGCGCCCCGTGGAGAAGTAGTGTAACCAGCCTCGCTGCGTCGCGCGATGACACCGCAGCAGAGGTTTAAGTATTATTGCATATACATACAGGGTGATTTTTTAGTTTTTTTAGTTGCACCATATCTTCAAAAAACGGAACGTGAGATAGAATAATTTAAGCCATATGGAAGTGTTAATAACCATGGCGGCCTCTAGAAAAAAGTGAAATTAGGTAATTAGTTAGCTAATTAACTAAAATGTTTTAACTAACTTTTTAATTTTTCATTTGAGGGAGCATAATGTAATTAGAAAATTGAAGCTCGACCTCAATATGGTCAAGCCCTGCCATCAAAATTTGATTAAACATTTGTAGTAGGTGCTACGGCGTCAAGAAATGTCACTTTTTTACACGGCACGGTGGAGGCTCACGAGATGCCAAAGCCTTACCGAAAAAATCAAAAACTTTTTTTTTCTTCTTCTGATACTTTAAAGGACACAAAAGCGCGTTTTGATCGTCAGCCTGAACAGGTGTTCGAAGTTCAGCTATGCGACAGATCTAGGTTCTTCCTCCGTGACTTTGTAGTGCCACTAACGAAAAGGCTTTTCGCTCCTTGTTGTGAGACTAGGGTGATTGGTTTGCGCATGAGCGGACTGGGTTGCGCTATCTTCATGTTCACAAAACGTAAAAATAAAAACGTAAACAAATTTAGCAAACCTCGGATTTGAAGGTTACAGAGGAAATGTTTCTCGATAGAGCAATCAATAACCAAATGTTTACTCATTTGAGAAGGGGGAAGGTTTGCTGTTCATTTAGTAACTAAATCGCGACTGCACGACTGAGCAGCTGTTACTTCTTCCTTGATTACTTCAGAGGTGTATCACAGAGCATGGGTAACTAAGGAAGCAAGTTTGTGTACACCACCTGTGGAAAACCACTAGACTCAGCAAACATACTTCCAAAACTGTCAGGCGCACAAAAAGTGAATCAAATGAATGCCTGCCAAATACTGCTTACTGCGAAACTAATTAACAAGTGTACTGCAAAAGTTCTCGCCTTCCTTCATTGCTATCAACTTCGTTAAGCACTGTGTTCTGGGTGACTACAGAGTGGCTGTTTGGCTTCGCAGACTCCAAACCATGGATGACGTAGACCAAGTATTTAAAATATAAATATTCTCTAATGAACAGATAATGTATTGGTTGACACTTTTTTTGTTTATACAAATAACAAAACATTTAAAACTAATTTCCAAGCATTTTGGGATAGTTGAATTTTAAATATTTTATTATTGTTGTTAGATTTCGTTCGATTGAACTGCAATTTTTGTTAAGCAAATTAATATGTAGTGCACTGTAAGTACGAAATAAATGTACTTTGTACTTTCGGACTTGAGCATATGGAAACTTTTGAGGATGGTTCAGTCACGTTGGGCTTGTTGGACATCGCTTACAGTTGCAAATTTTTATTGAGATAAGATGCCGAATGAAAGAAGCTCCACATATCAAAATTCAACTAAATATTCATTAACAATCTACTCTCCAAACAAACGTCTTTGACGTTGCTGTCTCTAACAATTGGCCTCTGAATGCATTGCTGGACGGGTGACCGTTTGTTATTTTATTAAAACCCCTCGAAATCAACAGGTCTTATTGGGTTCAGTATAAATAAATAAATAAATGCGCAAATAAACGAATGAAAACATTACCAGAAACCCAAATGATTCCATTACATTGTAAGAGTTTCTGTACAAAAGTCGTGGTAGGATCAAAATTTAAAGCTCTATTCGCAGGTACAAGGGTTAGATCAAGGCCAGTAAATTTTGTCTCCATCAAAGTCGAACCTCAGTACCGAGGTTTGGACATTTCTTTACGACTTTTTCTCTCTTTATGTTATTGGGCCTTTGGTGCAGCAACTGATATTGATAATTTCTCTAATGACTCCTCAAAAAATAAAAGCAAAACATATGGCGGCACTCTCCCAGGCAAGGGTCGCGTATGCCTGAAGGTCCCCAAAGTCAAGAAATTCCGCATGATGATGCGCTCTTTTCGTTGCAGAAAGCGGAGTCTCGGAGGAGATAAAGAGGGCCAGAACTTTTGACTTGGACACTTACTAAACATTTCATCGCAATAAAATCTAGAAATTCCATCTTTTGTGTTACACCCAGCCCGCGCCTAATGCACGGGAGTACGCTTTATTGGCATAATCAAAGGCATACAATTCTGTAACATAACTGAAGTGCGCAATAGTCATAAATGCATACATAATGATTGTTGGAGTGTTAACAACTAGTTTTATAGCTTAAAGCAACACTCCGCAAGTATATTTTGATCACAAGATATCTGGAGCATCGACACATTATTCGCTTTTTATATGGCTTGATTCGTTTCGCTGCCTACCAGAACATTATTAAAATGTACAAATAGTAGTTCGAATTGAATGGCGCTGCGTGATTCATACTCGTCCCATTTCAAGCAAAATGTCACGACAGCTTATCAGTTTTAAAACTAGGGATGAGACTGCACTTTTCGATTCCAGCCATTATTCGCACACCCTAACAATAGTAGTATACAGAGTAGGTTTCCATTTTGCTCTTTTCTGCCGAGAGTGGTGCTCCTGGAAATACTCCATATCAGTTGACCTAACAAAGGCATTGAACGCTGGAATTGATTACGCTGTACAGTGTCCAATGCCCTGTTACAGTTAAAGGTCAAGCATGCTGCATAGAACTCGTACGACATATGTCCGTAAGGGGGAATCCACAGCATAAACGAGATATAACTCTAAATCAAAGCTTACAACTGCAATCCTACGAGAATTCTATTTTAAAATCTGAGGAATTTCGTAGCAAAATATAATCACCTAATGGGGCAACAGCGTCGATATAAAAAGACTGTTTAAAAATAATTTAAAAAAAACGAATTTTCTTGTTTCATCAGGCACACACGTGTGTAGTTATACTGCCCGAATTCCCTACGGTCCTCTTTCCAAGACTAGGCTTTCCATAGTGTACTCGCTACCCTCCCTCTAATTATTCATTAGTCTACGAATTACCCTGAGTCAGACAGCCCGCCCCTTTGAAAATTAGTGAGGAAATTGCTCCGGCATGTGACGAAATTAAGCACGGCCCCGAGATAATTAGCTCGCGGCTTTTATCTCTGCACTAATCTCCTCGGCGGAGCCTCGCCGACTCGCTTCGAAGAGGACGAATGCTCGGCCGGCAGCTGTGAAATAATCACTCAGCTTCCAGGCTGTTGTGGAGCAGGTGTACGGGATTTCGCTGACGCGACTCTGCTCTAATTGACTGCAGACTTGGAGCTCACGGGGACGTTTTGGTTTTGTAACGTCTACGTCGAGAATAGTAGGCCTCTCGTAGGATTAATATTACGTCGAACTAGCGCTTTAAAAAACAAATTAACACGAACTTGATCATGCTGACAACGACGGAGGAGCGCCGAATAGGTTGAGCGCAAACTACCACTTTGCAGAGCCATTTCGCAGAAATTCAAGTGCGGTGACTTGAGGTAAGTGACGGTGGTCACGACACTGTCGATTTTCCCGCTAAATTTAACGGGCAAATTGACTTCACCTGACTGGCTGTCACATCAGGTCACGTGACTTGCTGTCACATCATGTCCGACTTGCGGTCACATCGTGTCACGTGACTTTGTCGCATGACGTTGTCACGTGTTGTCAATTTTACACGGTGGATTTAGCGAGAAAAATGACATGACAGTTCATGGCGACGGTCCTTTGTGGTGTTTTTTTTTTCTCATTGAATTAGGCTGATAAAACATTAAAAAAGCATCTGCGCTTGTGAGTGAAGATACCGAAGCCCACTGTCTATTTATAAAGTATTTCGGCGCGGCGGAATTCTTAGGTCCACACTGAACGGTACTCCTGAGGGCGAGATCGGTCAGCGCACAAACATCGCAAATCCTAAAAAAGAAACAGGAGAACAACAAAAAGACAAGACGGAACCCAACTTTTTACCGAACCTGCCAGAGTGTATGTTTTGCTAGAAAAAGGAGCCATCCGACACCAGACATTATTTTGGGGACCGCGTTCATTTCGGGGAAGAGAGAAATGGAGCAATAACATCGGCGCACGAAGAACCCCAGATCATTGATGACTGCATGATGCCGTCGAAAACGAAAGCCGATGTCGGACCATGCTTAAATCTGTAATCTCCTTCTCGGAGATTTCCTTCTTTTCTTAAAAGGCCCATACCAAAGCGTAAACAACCCCCACTAATGGGGGTTTAATAAACGGTTATCCATTCATCGACCCTAGGCATACACTGACAGCTTAAGGGAGCACTGAAATGAAAACAAACGTCTTATAAAAGCTTATTTTAAACACTTTTTGTTTTTCGCGAAACGAAATTCCGCAGTATTTACGCCGTTAGAGGAAACTTGGGTGGTGGTAGCCCTCTCTTGGCCCTCGCTCAGGAATGTAGCTAGCTAAGCTCCATTTCTAGGCTCTCATTGGTTGGAGAGCGTTGATTTACGTGTGGATTGTTTGTTGTAAATTTTTTTTTCATGCCGCGGTAGTGTCTTTTTGTTTTTATGTTTGAGAAACAAGCTATATACATAGTGATCATTGTTTTAAGAGATATCACGAGATCGTCTTTTCCGCTTTGGTTTCATTTAGACATACTGCTGGCTCAAATTGGAGAGCAATAGCAGGTGTGCGTGGTACATAAGAGCAATACACTTTAAAAAGAAAAAAACATTCTAAAGTATAATCATACAGAACTTAGTAAACACATAAAGTACACTTTGGGACAAACTTCAAAATAGGACAATCCAAAAGAAGCATTTATATGTGTCCTGAAACAAATGACAGTTGCACGGTTGCATGAAAGCACGTGGAGTAATTCCTCTAAATGC
>JAZHYW010021912.1:0-16055 GCA_037355805.1 Ixodes ricinus
ATGCGACCACTCCAAACAATTCCGAGTGTGCATAGAGCACACCCATTACGTTGGCTGAGGCTATAGACGTTTTCCGTTTTCTGTAGTCCTCAGCCGCGCGGGTTGCGTATCTGGTATGCGGGACGAAAATAATATGAAACATTTTAACCTGAAATATGCGAGAAAAGAGAGGTGAGGCAAAACGTGAATGCGTGACCATCACGCGTTTTTCGTAAACACCTTCCAGCGACATGGAGAGATCAAAACGACGTTTTACCGCATACCAGAAGTGACGACATTAAAGATGGCGTCGCCTTTGTGGAAAACGTGTATAGGGCTTCAGTGGCCACACCTTGCGTTTCACTATATTACTCCTTGCACGACATACAAAGCACGGATGTCCTGACGACTGCAAACATGACTTAAAGGGGCCCTGCAATCATATTCAAGCGTCTACCTTTTTTGCGGTTTCCACGTCTCTGGGGTTCGGGCAAGGCGGGGGCACAGAGAGTAACTAAATATCAGTGCATTATATTTTAACCGGACGACGCGGAAACCTCCTCCACCTACGGGGGCGACCCGCGGTGCCGAAAGCCCGCGATATGTGAAGTCTTCGGTTCTGGGCTTACCACTGGTCAGAGCCGCTAAAAGCTTCTTTTAATCTGAAATACAAAATATAAGTGGCGCGAACTGTTTGGATTTTTTATGAAAGTAGTTTTTGTTCAAGTATTTTAGATCAGAAAAGAAACAAATGCAGTTTATAAAGTACGGAAACAAGAAATGACCCGTCGACATACCCGCTGCACCAAGCGAGGCGGCGCATACTAGAAAGGTGTCGTGAGATCAGGCACCGACGAGCGGCGAGGGTAGAAGGTCCCGGATGTACGCGGCGGCTGCGATCGTATACAGGGCTGAGGATCCGACCGGTTCCGAACGTTCCGAAGGCCTTCGGCGAGCAAGGTTGGGCTTGCGGTTTGGCCGTTTCGCGGTATGGCAGCGCGAAGTGGCTCCCGTTCTGAACTGATCTTTACCCCGTGTCTGCTGTCGTTTGCGGCCAATGATGTGTCATGCCAGAATTAGTGTTTAATCGCGCAGCAAATGCAATGCGGGCCGCCCTGGCTGCCCGCTTCATTACAGCCTATCCAGAACATGCTTTAGTGGCGCCCTCTCAGGCCGTCGACACGGAGTGCAGCAGCCGTGCGCGCTCGCTGAGCTCACTACCCCTCCTCTAGTTCACGGCCACTCAAGCGACCAAGGACGTCATGAAAGAGGTTATTTTTCGCTTGTTTTTGTAATTTTAATTTTGCCTATAACTTTTAAAATAAAGCGAAATTCGAGAAAAGAAAAGTTTCATTAAGTTACTACGTTCAGTGCGCTCAGGTTCGGTGCAAATTAAAATCCATTATAAAAGTCCTTGCTGGGCACCTTTAAGAATACGCGAGCAGCCGCTCCCCGTGTGTTAATGGGTTTTAAAGGGCGAAAAAGCTGGCTCTTAGGTGGTCTATTTATGGCGGGAACTCAATCAACGCACGCTAAGCATCTATAGGGCTGTAGCCCTCGAGTTTGAGCAGCGCCTTTGGTGAGCAAAACCGAGATATTTCGCAGCGTTTCAATCGCGCGTCGTTGCGGGTTTTTTTTTCTTTTCATTTCACTTGCCGACGTTTAACTGGTATCAATTTCATTAGTGGATAACTCTTTTCTTTAAAGGCAGCAAGAACAAAAATGCTAAAAAAAAAGCACTCGTATCTTCTTGACAGGAGAGCGCGAGCTTAACTTTTCTTCTGTGTGTTTAAGCTTTGCTTTCTTAGAAACGCACTCTTACTGCGCGTGAACAAATGCTGACGCACGCTTGTAAACGGCCGTGACTCGATGCATAACCGACCGTCGCAGTGGCGCTTTATGCTCGATGCAAGCATTACGTAGGCGCATCATACTGACGTGCTCGTGCCTCCTGGCCGAGAGAATAGGGACTATAAGCAAAAATTGCAATTACGCGTGACCTGTTTCTATGCTAGTTCAGGTCTATATAAATGATATTGTATCAACTGTGAGTACAAACATTAATATCCTCTTATTCGCAGATGATTGTGTTTTGTTTAAAACCACATCCTCAGTCGATGACCAAAATCTGCTTAATTCTTCTCTTACTCTAGTTGACGATTGGTGCAATAAGTGGGAAATGCAACTGAGTTTCGCGAAGACTTACGCGCGACATGGAATAATTAAACCTTTAAAATTCGCATCTCAAGTAGATAATGTTGCAGTAACCGAAGTAAGTCAATACAAATATCTTGGAGTAGTAACCCTAACAAGCGATCTACGATGGTCAAAGCATATCCAAAATATCGGTTCCTCAGCTTTTCGAAAACTTAGGTTTCCTTCGACGCAAGTTAAGAAATGCTCCAACCTCCGTTAACCTCTAAAAGTACAACTCCTTGGTAAGGTCAACAATAAAATATGCTAGTATAATCTAGGATACGAACAAGAGAAAAGATGCATGAAAACTTGAGACTGTCCAAAGGAGAGCAGTTCATTTTATTTATGGAAAGTACACAGAGGCTTGACTCCCCATGCTCCTTAATAGCGGCAAACAATATCATGTCCCTAGAACAGCGTAGGAAGATTGCAAGGACTGAAGTTCTTGTATCTTCTTTACTATGACAACTGTGCGTCGACTCTAGTGTATATTTAACCTCAATATCATCCAGAGCCACTAGGAACCACGATCAGTTTTCTCTTCAACCAATATTTGCTCGAACTAACAATTTCTAATTTTCATATTTTCCATGTACCTTATCAGATTGGAACGCCCTCCCTTACAATAAATTCACAACCCCTAATTGTAATAAACGCACTTGACGATCATCCTTTTTAGGTATTGCCATTGCTCTCTTGTGTTGTAAACGTCTTTGAACATATAGTCCGTACATTTTGTTTTGCCGTTGGTTTTTATGAAAGTGTCAATTAATAAATATATAAGCCATGTGTAATCATGGTTGGAATGTCTGCTGTACCCCACACATGCATGGGCCTTTCAAGGGGTCTGCAATAGGTAAATAATTAATTATGATTTAATCAATACACATTTTAGATAAATAAATACATGCATACAAACATACGTAAATAAATAGATAAATAAATAAATACTGAAATACATAAATAAATAAATAAATACGCAGCCAAACACAGCGGCGCCCTTTGTCTTAGATAATAAAAAGGGAGTGTCGCGGTGGGGTTTTTATTACAATTAGCATGAGGCGTGCTGGGGGGGGGGGCAGGGGGGCGGCCGCCTCTGACCATCTAATCCAGGGTGGGGGCGCCAAAGTTGGCCCGACACAAGGCGCGACTGCGCCGGCGGTATGGTTTCTTTTTCGACTGCCTGCAGAAACACCAACCGAGGGGGGGGGGGGGCGCTTTGGGGAAACCTCGCCCCCCTAATGAAAAATCCTGCGCACGCCTATGACAATTAGAACGGATAAATTTTATTTGCGCCATGAAAAGAGTATCTTAACATTTACTTCAGTAACCCTTTAAGCAGGCCGGTGTAGTAATTTATTCCCATTCTTTACGTATTCGTTCCGAACATATCTCAGTGGCTATGTTCCAAATCTTACCCGAGTAACCTGTCTCCTGCGTCAGCGGGTAATACCACGTGACATCGCGAGTAAACGATCTGAGACTCGATTTTGGAACGGCCGGGATTATCACCCGGATACTACGCTGATTCGCTTCGTCTTGGGCTACGAAAAAATAACAAACAAACACAGCAGCAATGGCGGAAAATAGCAGACGATCTCTTTTAATCATGAATAAAGCACTCGAAGTTACGATAATGTTTACCACATCAAAAGTTTTTTTTGTCTTTTTTTTTTACGGTGACGACGCGGTGTTTATTGAGGTTGCTCCACGAGCCCATTTTGCTCACATTCCTTTTGGGTCGTTTATTGAGATTAAAATTACTTACTCCTTTCAGGTAGACATCAAAATTTTGTTTTCATTATTCAGCGCGATCGCTGTAAGTGCAGGTCCAGGTGCCATGAAAGCGTATGTTCCACGCACGTAAGTCCAGGTTGCTATAGACGTATATGTTCCACGACATCGTAATTGGCACCAATTACGTTTTGCAGAAATTGCTTCCGCGCGGTGCAGTGGTACAGCGCAGGGGGCTTTCGCAACAGTGATATGTAACTTAGGTTCGCTTTGGCGCCAATATGATTACAAACTCACAGAGAAAACTTTCCAAACCGCTATAGGCAATTTTTGTGCAGGGAAATGTGGGGCTGTTGACAGATCATATACATGAAATCTTCGATGCCTTCACTGATTTACAAGCGTTCTCCTCTCATTGCACACACACTGCAAAGAAAAAAAAAAGTACTTCCACATCATCTACGTGTTCGAAATATTTAATCCTTGAACCGTAAAAATACAGAGTTTCCTCCAACGCCGAGGACGAGGATGCGGAGAAGCTTCTGTTTAGGATCGCACTCTGATAATAACAATTACACTCTTCCAGGGGAAGGTGCACGGTCTGGATGTGGTGCAGTCAATTCCTGCGTTGAAAACAGCAGATCGCAATAACCACACATAGATGGCTGCCTTTCATTCTCTGTTATTTCAAACGTCTGCCACCAAAGCCAACGGAGCAAACGAGCTTTGACGGTTGTTGGCGCAGAAAGTAGACGACGAACAGATCAAGTTACGTATTTACTCGATTTAATCCGACGTTACCTCTCGATCGAGGAGAATAGCATGAGTAATTACTCTGGAGTAAACATCCCGCTTCTGGGACGAGAGTTCTGACGTCATCGAGTAAGCGCGAGTAAGTTTTGAAACGCCATGGTAGGAAACCTTTACTCCAAAGTCGGATCGAGTAAATTTTGGAACACAGCCTTTGTTTAATCTTACGGCAGAGCGTTACATGACCCTACGAGCGCCTGGAGGAAATCGGGCAGCGCCAAAGCGCAAACTCATGGCGTACGTCATCTTTATGTTTGTGTATTATTATCGGCTCAATGAGTCAAGCACTTTGACTGCGCCGCGACCGTGCCCCTTTAGTATGCGCGTCCGTGTTTGTACGTACGCCATATTCCTTCGAACGCGCTTTGACTTAAGGTAAAATTAAGTATAGTCGCGGTGGCAAATGTAGTTCGATCAGACGTTTACTCCTTTTTCTTTTCTTAACTTCTATTACAGAAGACGAGAACCAATCACCAGAACCCGCAGCATAACCTAGCGGCCACGGAACCAAGAGCATGGCGTTGTCGGCGACCAACGGCACCTGGCTGTCCAATTCCGAGTCATCCGTGGAAGACGACGACGACCTTCCGGATGACTACTACTATGAAGATTCCGCCACCCGCTACGACCTAGCAGACCTGGTGCCCACAGCCACGGTGTACGGTTCCACGCTGCTGCTCGGCCTGGTAGGGAACCTGCTCATCGTGTACACTGTGGCCAGATTTCAGCGTATGCGCAGCATCTCCAACATCTTTCTCGCCAGTCTGGCAACGGCGGACCTCCTCATCGTTCTGCTCTGCATCCCCGTCAAGGTGAGAATGCCTAGTGGAAGGAGAAAACAGATAGCGGCATAAGTTCGAAATTAAATGCCAGCTGCCCGGGGATGAATTCCGCAGTGCAGAGAGAAAATCACTTGAAATTAGGACCACAATTAGAGCCTTTCCCGATCTCAGTGGAATTCTGAACTAGCGAAACTTGAAATAGACTATTCACACAACGCGCGAATTTACGGGAATGCCATCTTGTGTGCAACCGTATGCTATTAAATTAAAATATGCATGTCCTTTATGGCAAGACACAGGAACATCTGTCATGCAAATTTGTCATGGTCGATGCAGTATTGGCCAATTTCATTGCCAATGAATAGTGCGACCGCCTTTCGCTTTGCTTTAGCTCGCTTAAGTCACAAAGAATGAGCAGTGGGCTCGCCCCATTCTAAAGAGCGTCCCTGATTCTGGCCGTTCCTAAGCTTAAAGAGACGCGGTAACCGTGGACATCGCAACGTATTGCTACTCCGATGCTCCGAGTGGATTTCGTTCGTGGCACGATACCTGCAGCTTGAAAACAAGTAATTCAACGCTTCAAAGTCGCTCCAGTTCAGATCTAAATAGAGCAGCTGCTCGCAGAGTATGCTCGCTCGCGTTCGTCTCAGTTTCGGCATAGTTGAAGGCCTAAATCATCGGCGACAGACGGTCAAAGCTCACACGAACGCCCCCAAAAAACACCGAGAACAAGCGCCAAATTAGAGCGCTACGGATTTGATTGTTTCGATTGAATACAGCCAACAAAATTTATACTGTTTTTATATCGTTCTTGTTTTGGCCGGCTTAGCCGGCGAAACTATTACTGGCAAACAAAAAATACTTGCTAAGCGCACACGTTTTACTTTTTTTATATTTTTTTATTTTTTGATCATTACGCTCGTTAGCCGCATTGGCGCTGCAAGCGGGAAACGTAAGCGCGCTGCTCTGCGTTCCGAAACCCCTATTCTATAAGACGTCGACGCCAACCTTGTTCCGTTTGGATCCCCCAGTTTCTTAGGGAACCCAAACGCTGGGGCCCCCTATTTTTAAACTCTCTATTTTCTCCGTTCCGGTACGCACGTTTTCGTGAAAGCTTTTGAAGTAAGTCAACGGGCCGATTTCAACACTCTGATTGGCACGTTTTCGTGGAGGGCCACATCGCCTGATTTACGGAGGAGTGAGAGGAAGGGAGGGAGGGGGGGGGCAGCGAAGCTTTGTAAAACACGCCTCAGTAATTCCCGCGCTTGACTTCTACCAGTTTCTTGTGCAGGAGTTATCGGTGACGTCAGAACGACGCCGCGCTCTGATTGGCTTTGATTGACAGGATGGTGGGTAGACCTCAACACAAGGTGCCTTGACGGTCTACCTACACTTGTTTTATTATCATTCAATAAGAGCTCGGCGTTTCCTGAATTAAAATAGTCTGATTCAATGGAAGTTATTAGCAGAATGATAGTCGTTTTGGTAAGAAGCTCTTCAAGTTACCGTGAACACTTTTTATACTAAGCAGATATTACCATTGAAAGAAAGAAATACCGGTTCCTTGCCCTATCCTGTAAATGACCAGTGGGGACAAACCGAGACGCTGCACACTACACTCCTGACACTACTAACACGGGGAGTTTAATTCAAGGAGACTTACGTTCCTCAAGTTTAGCGGACCTTGTTCACGTGACACTGTAACGTCACGTGACCTTATGATGTCACGCGATACTGTGACGTTAGGCGACACCTGATTCTTAAATAAATTTAACGGGGATATTTACCACCTTTATTTAGCGGAAAATATTTCCGCTAAATGTATTGGAAAACATTATGCGCTATACTTAGCGCGAAAGCTGTGACGTCTTGTTAGATTACGCCACGTGACGCTGCAAAATCGCTATGCGCGACACTAATTCGCCACAAAATAGAGTGGAAAAGGTTATTCCCGCTTCATTCAGTGGCTCACAATATTCAGCAGTGAATAATATGGGCGACAACGCTCCATCATCACTACGTTTGCTCTGATTAGAGCTCACCTAATCTCCGATAACTCTCGATGTGTCAAAGGTTTAGAAACTGGAACCTAAAACTTGAGTTCCAGCCCCGGTTTGTACCAGAAATTCCCGAATGACAAGAAGGTGCTCCAACCAAAGCATGACGGCCGGCTGCTCACTCTCTACTGGGTGCTCCGTTTAACGCCTTAAAGTTTGTTTTAAGAAAACCGCGAAAGCTCCACAAACACTGTCCGTGCAGGCGACTATAGCGCACAGCAGCTGCTAAAGTGGCCGCTGTCGCAAGAGGCGCAAAGCTGCAAGTGCGAAACCGCGGATGATAAGAGACGATGAAATCGCGCTGGCGCGTATTCGTCACCACACGGTTCCGCATCTTGCACGATGTAACTAGCCCAGAGCCGCACTTACAACGCGCTCCATGTCTTTCTACAATTGACTGATTTTGTAGTTCTGGAGCAAGCGCAAAAAGTTTGTAATTCAAACCAGAAGTTCACTAATAAAAAAATAGCAAAATTTAGTTAAATATTTGGCTTATCGTCATGGTTAGCCGCCTATAGTATGTGGCCCCACGCTGTATAACTTGCCTGCACGGACGGCTCTTAAATAGCTTTGGCTGCTTCTTTAAAAAAAAACGTTTGTAAAGCAAAACAAAAAAAAACAAGAACAGGTATATTTTATGATTCTACGTACACAAAAAACATGAGATTTCGCGGCGACGCCTCGCCAATAAGGTCTATGCCTGTAAAGAAAAAGCACCCGCTAGGTGGTGCAAGCCGCGCTACTTGATTAAAGTGTTGAGCCGTATCCATCTATCCAGTCATTTATTCAACTAGGGTGCGTCGACGAACCGGCGCGCCTTTGTTTGAATGCACCCAGAAACGAACGCGACGGTGCGTTTCACTGACTTTGTCTCGAAATCTGCAGCAGCTAGACCAATTAAATTTAGCTGCGATCAAGTGTTTGCGTATGCAATCAGGAAACCTCCGCAATTCGTTTCCTGTTCTCTTGGGCACGCACAATATTTCAGCGAGCGCTGTCACTACTCTGCTTAAAGTCGGCACCTGTCAACAGGAGCTTTCCGAGCTTTGCCACTCCGGATTTACCCGGTGTTTATTCAATGCCGCCTTTGTTATTGAAAATTCCAATTGCCGGAACCGTTTATTCGCTAGACAATAAACTGCATCAATTTAGAGTCGGCATTAATAATAGTCGATGGAGTGTCACAGGAGTGCAGTGTTGAGCAAATACGATCAAGCAGGTTTGAGTGCTAGACAAAAAGAGCATCGTTTAAACTCCCTACCGCATCCACTGGTACACGTGTGAAATGATTAGTTTACACTGCGCGCAGTTTTTAAATTAAATCTTATTTGAATTGGAAGGCGTAGGTTAATCTTTTGTAGCTGTGTGTGTACGTTGCACTTGTTACATCTCTGCATACAATTTCTTCTTTACACAACCGTCGCGACTTACTTAATTATGATAATTGAATTCTTGCATATTAAATGAATGAATGACATGCTTGTCTAAGCATTCAGTTTTGTCTCCATAAATATAATCCTTCCCAAACGCTCGTTTTATTCATTTTGTCATGAGATATTTTTCAGGAATTAGTTAAAACATAAACCTGACGCGGCCAAACCAGCCGACGATAAAAGTCGAACGCACTTCAGTATATATAAATATACACAGGGCTGTTCCACGAAAGGTGGAAAATTCGATATTGCGAGAACTACGCGGCGCAACAAAAAAAGGCTTGTGTCGATTTGGTCCTGGGCCAGGGGCCTATTTAGGAATATTATTAAAGTCCGGGATAATTAGATTGTTCAATATTTTTGCGCGGTAACTTTTTTAATATTGTGTTTAAGTGAATGGTTTCAATTAGAAAATTGCTCAGCATCATCGAAAAACATTATATCAACAAATTGCAGAACGATAGAAGGCACGCGCAGCATTTTACGGCGTTCTGGAAAGCGCACAACTTCGACGGGTTTTTAAGTTTCGATTTGCAATCGGAGCGCATCTCGAGCCCCGACGGCATTGCGCCCCGTGGAGAAATAGTGCAACCAGCCTCTGCTGCGTCTGCGCGATGACCGCAAGCATGGGGTTAGTTTGCACTATTTCTCCATGGGCGCGGTGCGTCGGGGCCGAGATGCCTCCGATTGCAAACTGAAACTAAAAACCCGTCGAAGATTGTGCGGTTTTTCAGAAAGCCGTAAAATGCTGCGCGTGCCTTATCGTTCTCCAATTTGTTGATTTATTATTTTTCGATAGTGCTGAACAGTTTCTCATTGAAATCCATACCCTTAAGCACAATACTGAAAAAGTTAATTTCACTAAAATAATTAACAATCTAATTACCCGAGATTATAATCATTTTCCTCAATAAGCCCTATCTTAGGACCAGAACGACACTAATTCTTTTTTCGTTACGATGAGTAGTTTTCGCATTATCGATTTTGTCCACGTTTCATGAAACACCCTGTATATATATATACAGGGTGTTTTATTTTTTATTTTTAGCTGCACCATATTTTCAAAAAAGGGAACATGAGATAGAATAATTTAAGCCATAGGGAAGTGTTAATAACCATGGCGACCTCTAGAAAAAAGTAGAAATTACGTAATTAGTTAGCTAATTAACTAAAATGTTTTAACTAACTTTTTAATTTTTCACTTGAGGGAGCATAATGTAATTAGAAAATTGAAGCTCGACCTCAATATGGTCTAGCCCTGCCATCAAAGTTTGATTAAAAATTTTGTAGTAGGTGCTACGCGGGGTCAAGAAATGTCACTTTTTTACACGGCACGGTGGAGGCTCACGAGATGCCAAAGCCTTACCGAAAAAAACCAAAAACTTTTTTTTTCTTCTGCCATTTTAAAAGACGCAAAAAGCGCGTTTTGATCATCAGCCTGAACACGTGTTCGAAGTTCAGCTATGCGACAGATCTAGGTTCTTCCCCGTGACTTTGTAGTGCCACTAACGAAAAGGCTTTTCGCTCCTTGTTGTGAGACTAGGGGATTGGTTTGTGCATGAGCGGGCTGGGTTGCGCTATCTTCATGTTCACAAAACGTAAAAATAAAAACGTAAACAAATTTAGCAAACCTCGGGATTTGAAGGTTACGGAGGAAATGTTTCTCGATAGAGCAATCAATAACCAAATGTTTACTCATTTGAGAAGGGGGAAGGCTTGCTGTTCATTTAGTAACTAAATCGCGACTGCACGACTGAGCAGCTGTTACTTCTTCCTTGATTACTTCAGAGGTGTATCACAGAGCATGGGTAACTAAAGAAGCAAGTTTGTGTACACCACCCGTGGAAAACCACTAGACTCAGCAAACATACTTCCAAAACCGTCATGGCGCACAAAAAGTGAATCAAATGAATGCCTGCCAACTACTGCTTACTGCGAAACTAATTAACAAGTGTACTGCAAAAGTTCGCCTTCCCTCATTGCTATCAACTTCGTTAAGCACTGTGTTCTGGGTGACTACAGAGTGGTTGTTTGGCTTCGCAGACTCCAAACCATGGATGACGTAGGACAAAGTATTTGAAATATGAAATATTCTCATAATGAACGAGATAATATATTGGTTGACACTTTTTTTTGTTTATACAAATAACAAAACATTTAAAAGTAATTTCCAAGCATTTTGGGATAAGTTGAATTTTAAATATTTATATTTTGTTGTTAGATTTCGTTCGATTGAACTGCAATTTTTTGTTAAGCAAATTAATATGTAGTGCGCTGTAAGTACGAAATAAATGTACTTTGTACTTTCGGACTTGAGCATATGGAAACTTTTGAGGATGGTTCAGTCACGTTGGGCTTGTTGGACATCGCTTACAGTTGCAAATTGTTATTGAGAAATAAGATGCCGAATGAAAAAAGCTCCCGAAATCAAAATTCAACTAAATCTTCATTAACAATCTACTCTCCAAACAAACGTCTTTGACTTTGCTGTCTCTAACAATTGGCCTCTGGATGCTTTGCTGGACGGGTGAACGTTTGTGATTTTATTAAAACCCCTCGAAATCAACAAGTCTTATTGGGTTCAGTATAAATAAGTTAATAAATGCGAAAAAAAAACGAATGAAAACATTACCAGAAACCCAAACTGATTCCATTACATTGTAAGCAGTTTCTGTACAAAAGTCATGGTAGGATCAAAATTTAAAGCTCTATTCGCAGGTACAAAGGTTAGCTCAGGGCTAGCAAATTTTGTCTCCATCAAAGTCGAACCTCAGTACCGAGGTTTGGACATTTCTTATACGACGTTTTCTCCTTTGTGTTATTGGGCCTTTGGTGCAGCAATTAATATTAATAATTTCTCTAATGACTCCTCAAAAAAAATAAAGCAAAACATATGGGCGGCACTCTCCCAGGCAGGGGTCGCGTGTGCCTGAAGGTTTCCAGAGTCAAGAAATTCCCCATGATGATGCGCTCTTTTCGTTGCAAAAAGCGGAGTCTCGGTGGAGATAAAGAGCGCCAGAACTTTTAACTTGGACACTTACTAAACATTTCGTCGCATTAAAATCTAGAAATTTCATCATTTGTGTTACACCCAGTCCGCGCCTAATGCACGGGAGTACGCTTTATTGGCATAATCAAAGGCATACAATTATGTGACATAACTGAAGTGCGCAATAGTCATAAATGCATACATAATGATTGTTGGAGTGTTAACAACTAGTCTTATAGGCTTAAAGTACACTCCAGCAAGTATATTTTGATCACAAGACTTCTGGAGTATCGACACATTATTCGCTTTTTAGCATGGCTTGACTCGTTTCGCTGCCTAACAGAACATTGTTAAAATGTGCAAATAGTGGTTCGAAT
Organism: Ixodes ricinus; assembly: GCA_037355805.1. Lineage (NCBI taxonomy): Eukaryota > Metazoa > Arthropoda > Arachnida > Ixodida > Ixodidae > Ixodes > Ixodes ricinus. Next base: position 12,358 of record JAZHYW010021912.1, read on the forward strand.
TGAATGGCGCTGCGTGATTCATACTCTTCCCATTTCAAGCAAAATGTCACGATAGCTTATCAGTGTTAAAACTAGGGACGAGACTGCACTCTTCGCTTCCAGCCATTATTCGCACACCCTAAGAATAGTAGTATACAGAGTAGGTTTGCATTTTGTCTCTTTTCTGCCTAGAGTGGTGCTCCTGGAAATACTCCAGATCAGTTGATCTCACAAAGGCATTGAACGCTGGAATTAATTATGCTGTACAGTGGCCAATACGCGCTGTTACAGTTAAAGGTCAAGCATGCTGTATAGAACTCGTACGACATATGTCCGTAAGGGGGAATCCACAGGATGAACCAGATACACCTCTAAGTCAAATCTCCCAACAGCAATCCTACGGGAATTCTATTTTAAGATCTGAGGAATTTCATAGAAAAATATAATCACCTAATGAGGCAACGGCGTCGATATAAAAAGACTGTCTAAAAATAATTTAAAAAAACAACGAATTCTCTTGTTTCATCAGGCACACACGTGTGTAGTTATACTGCCCGAATTCCCTACGGTCCTCTTTCCAAGACTAGAGCTTTCCATAGTGTACTCGCTACCCTCCTCTAATTATTCATTAGTCTACGAATTACCCTGAGTCAGACAGCCCGCCCCTTTGAAAATTAGTGAGGAAATTGCTCCGGCATGTGACGAAATTAAGCACGGCCCCGAGATAATTAGCTCGCGGCTTTTATCTCTGCACTAATCTCCCTCGGCGGAGCCTCGCCGACTCGCTTCGAAGAGGACGAATGCTCGGCCGGCAGCTGTGAAATAATCACTCAGCTTCCGGGCTGCTGTGGAGCAGGTGTACGGGATTCGCTGACGCGACTCTGCTCTAATTGACTGCAGACTTGGAGCTCACGGGGCGTTTTGGTTTTGTAACGTCTATCGTCGAGAATAGTAGGCCTCTCGTAGGATTAATATTACGTCAAACTAGCGATTTAAAAAACAAATTAACACGAGCTTGATCATGCTGACAACGACGGAGGAGCGCCGAATAGGTTGAGCGCAAACTACCACTTTGCAGAGCCATTTCGCAGAAATTCAAGTACGGTGACTTGAGGTAAGTGACGTGGTCACGACACGTCGATTTCCCCTCTATATTTAACAGGTCAAATTGACTTCCTTGACTTGCGGTCACATCATGTCACGTGACTTTGTTGCATGACGTTGTCACGTGTTGTCAATTTTACCGGTGGATTTAGCGAGAAAAATGACATGACAGTTCATGGCGACGGTCCTTTGTGGTGTTTTTTTTTTCTCATTGAATTAGGCTGATAAAACATTAAAAAAGCATCTGCGCTTGTGAGTGAAGATACCGAAGCCAACTATCTATTTATAAAGTATTTCGGCGCGGCGGAATCCTTAGGTCCACACTGAACGGTACTCCTGAGGGCGAGATCGGTCAGCGCACAAACATCGCAAATCCTAAAAAAGAAACAGGAGAACAACAAAAAGACAAGACGGAACCCAACTTTTTACCGAACCTGCCAGAGTGTATGTTTTGCTAGAAAAAGGAGCCATCCGACACCAGACATTATTTTGGGAACCGCGTTCATTTCGGGGAAGAGAGAAATGGAGCAATAACATCGGTGCACGAAGAACCCCAGATCATTGATGACTGCATGATGCCGTCGAAAACGAAAGCCGATGTCGGACCATGCTTAAATCTGTAATCTCCTTCTCGGAGATTTCCTTCTTTTTCTTAAAAGGCCCATACCAAAGCGTAAACAACCCCCACTAATGGGGGTTTAATAAACGGTTATCCATTCATCGACCCTAGGCATACACTGACAGCTTAAGGGGAGCACTGAAATGAAAACAAACGTCTTTAAAAGCTTATTTTAAACACTTTTTGTTTTTTCGCGAAACAAAATTCCGCAGTATTTACGCCGTTAGAGGAAACTTAGGTGGTGGTAGCCCTCTCTTGGCCTTCGCTCAGGAATGTAGCTAGCTAAGCTCCATTTCTAGGCTCTCATTGGTTGGAGACGTTGTTTACGTGTGGATTGTTTGTTGTAAACTTTGTTTTTTTTATGCCGCGGTAGTTTTTTTGTTTTTATGTTTGAGAAACAAGCTATATACATAGTGATCATTGTTTTAAGAGATATCACGAGATCGTCTTTTCCGCTTTGGTTTCCTTTAGACCAACTGCTGGCTCAAATTGGAGAGCAATAGCAGGTGTGCGTGGTACATAAGAGCAATACACTTTAAAAATAAAATAAAAACATTCTAAAGTATATTCATACAGAACTTAGTAAGCACATAAAGTACACTTTGGGACAAACTTCAAAATAGGACAATCCAAAAGAAGCATTTATATGTGTCCTGAAACAAATGACAGTTGCACGGTTGCATGATAGCACGTGGGAGTAATTCCTCTAAATGCAATTCCGTAAACAATTTAAAAACGTATCAAACACTGTCGCAGCCCGTGACCTCTGGCGGGGGCTTGTTCCAATTCTCAATAGAGATCGGGAAGAACGATCGCTTGAAACACTTTGCACGACATATGAAAGGCATCAACGGCCTACTGTGGACGCCTCTAACTATGCGAGACAATCTCGGTTTCTAGTATTTAAATATGTCAATAGCGAAAGCGTTGTTAAATAGCGAAAGTGAGAAAACCATCCGAATGGGGTAGCGCCTTTTCTTTAGCGTGTCCAACTTGGCTTGCGCGTACAGTCTCCAACTTGGCATCTGCCGGAACGATAACACAACATACGGCTGCCTGCGGTCTCGGCGGGTGTTTGACAACCTTTACGTATAAGTCGTTGAACTCCGCCTGCTTTTTGTGCGCGAGTCGTCGCGTTCGCGTTCACCGAGGTGTTTGGCGGAAGATATCCTCAGCTGAAGTAGCTTGGTGCAAACAACTGTACATGCCTTCCAAAGCGCTGTGCGGACGCTTATTTTGTAGCGTGGTACAGACGTGAGCCTAGCGTCCCACGTTATCCATTTTGCTTCATCTCGCTTTATTTGTTCGTTTGCGCGTTTTGATGATGAATAAATGAGTCGTTTCCCGCAAAAGCGGCGCCGCTACTTTGTCTAGTAGGGAGTTTTCGTAGATCGTTTTCGCCGTCCCTCAACACTCTCCGCAACCCGCTACGATACCCGGAACTCTAGAAGTCAGGCAATCGGCGCACATGCGCAGCAGCGGCTTCTTCGTTGCGTAGGGCTTAGCGAGGGGGAAACGCGGTCTACGAAAACTCCCTAATGCGTCGGTTCCAGTTAATTCCCGTTAATGCGGCGGTTCCCGCTCGGCTGGCATCAGGTCTGTCCAGGTATGTTTTCGTCATTTCGCCTGAAGGCCTTAGCTCTCAAGTTTTGAGCAGTGCACCTGACCTGCTAAAGCGAATGGTCGGCCTTTAATTGCTCGCCATGATACTCACCCACCTTGTTCGCGGATGCTATACACAAAAACAAGAACAGAAAAGCTGGAAATACGACAAATTTATTTTGTTGATTTTGTTTAGTTCTTTCTGTCGCTTTTACCGCAAATCGACAGATGATGACAGACGCTTGTATTAGGCCGTGGATCGTGCATGATAGAACGCTAGAACGACGCTTTCATGGTCGCGTCTGGCGATCGTCGTTGACAGATTTAGACCGCGACTCTGACTGACTATAGATGGCGCCACTCGCTTTCCAAAATGGTGGTTATAGTGAGAGTC
>JAZHYW010021913.1:0-31746 GCA_037355805.1 Ixodes ricinus
AAACTTTATTTGTCAGTAAGATGGTGACCTTCTTCGGTTCCTTCAGCTGCTCCACATGGTCGGCAGTTGAAGTCTGTCGGCGACCTCTTGCGCTCTTGCCAAGGCCCGGGACTGGACGTCCAGGTCCGGGCTGGCCAGCACAGCTTCCCATTGCTCAAGTGAGGGAGATGAAACTAGATCTGCCGGAGGCGGATCCTCCGCGCAGTCCCAGATTATGTGGTCTAAGGTGGCAGGCTCGCCGCATAGTTGACAGTACGGGTTTACTAGATCGGGAAAGATATTGGCGTATGTCCACGGGTTTGGCTGCGACCGCGTTTGCAGCCGCCGCCACGTGGTAGCCTGTTCTCGGCTGAGCGAAACGTGCGGAGGAGGCAGGCTCACTCTAAGCTCCCTGTAATAGTTGGTTATGGCCTGATACGTATCCAGCGCCTCACCTCGTGGGGCCCCGACGTCCAAGTCCCCATCACCTGCTCGGCTGACAAAACCTCGAGCATATTGGTGAGCGGACTCGTTCCCCGGGACGCCCACGTGGGCCGGGACCCATACCAGATCCACTTCCTTCCTATCGTTTGGCATCGTGCTAAGAATTTTGTATGCAGTGGTGGAGATACGTCCCCTCGAGAAATTGCGAAGGGCCGTTTTGGAATCACTTAGAATGGTGTTGGTGCTCTTTTGAACAATCCCTAGTGCTATTGCGGCCTCTTCGGCCTCTTCCACTCGGCCTGTGATCACCGTGGCCGCTACCCTGCGCGAGATGCTCACCGCACTCACAGCGAAAGCATGTTGGCCTGTAGTAAGGTTGTATTCTGCCGCATCAACGTACACGGCACTATCGTCCCCTTGATACTTTTTGCTTAACGTCTTCGCCCTGGCCCTCCTCCGGCCTTCGTGACGACCCGCTTGCATGTTCTTGGGGAGAGGTTTGACACGAATGATTTCGCGCATCTCTACCGGTAAAGTCACCTGGCTTGAAGGATCTCCACTCCTCATGCCTAAGCTTCTCAGGATGCAGAGCCCCGTCTCAGTCTGCCTGAGCCGCTGCTCTTGCGATGTGAGATGTGCCTCAATGAGCTCTTCAAGAGTGTTGTGAACCCCGAGAGATAGAAGTCTCATGGTGGACGCGTTCCTGGGGAGACCAAGAGCCGCCTTGTACGCCTGCCTTATCAAACAATTCAGCTTTTCACTCTCGGCCTTCTTGAGGTCTAGGTAAGGAGTGGCGTACACGATCCGACTGATTACAAAAGCCTGAACAAGCCGACATGCATCGCGCTCTTTCATGCCCTGTCGCCTAGTCGCCACGCGCTTAATGAGCCGTATAGTTTGCTGGACCGATGTCGTCAACCTGTCCAGCGTTACCTTGTTGCATCTGTTGGATTGTATGTACATCCCAAGCACTCGCATTGTGTCTACTTCCGGAATTTCGTTTCCCTGAATTTTCAACTGTATCCTGTTCGGCTTCGTTTTGCAGGCCCTTCCGTTATTACGGATAACTAACAGTTCCGACTTTTGTGGGGAGCATTCCAGTCCTGCCCAACGGGCGTGGGCGTCTACGATGTCCGCCGCCTCTTGTAGAGCCGTCTCGATCTGCCCGTCTGACCCCTGACTCGTCCAAATCGTGACGTCATCAGCATATAGGGTGTGTCTAGTACCCTCTATGCCGTTAAGCTTCCTAGGGAGCGTGATCAGCGCGGTGTTAAATAGAAAAGGGGATAACACCGACCCCTGTGGCGTACTCCTATTTCCCAGTGGTATGTGTGCCGACTTCAGATCCCCTATGGTGAGTTGCGCAGTCCTGTTAGACAAAAAATCCCTTATGTAGTCGTATGTATGGCGCCCTACGTTTAGTTCCGAGAGGTTGCAGAGTATCGCCTCATGCGAGACGTTATCAAATGCCTTCTTCAAATCCAACCCCAGGATGGCCCGCGTACCGTGGCCGTTTCCCGGGTCTACGATTTCCTTAGAAAGCTGTAGCATCACGTCCTGCGTGGACAGGTGCGGCCTAAAACCGATCATCGTGTATGGCATGAGGCGATGGGTTTCTACGTGGTTCTGTAAACGCGTGAGAATTACGTGCTCCATGAGCTTACCCAGGCACGACGTGAGGGAGATAGGTCGGAGGTTCTCGATGTCCAACTTCTTGCCAGGCTTTGGTATGAAAGTTACTTTGGCATGTTTCCATGCCGGCGGGATGTTCCCTCCCTTCCAGCACTTATTCATGTAGTCTGTTAAAGCCTGGACCGAGTTGTCATCCAGATTTCTAAGGATTTTGTTATTTATTCCGTCCGGCCCCGCAGCCGATGTCGTCCGGAGTTTCTCCATCGCAGCCATCACTTCCGTGCCCTTGATGTCCGCATCTAGTGTCTCATTCTCCATTCCAGTGTACCCGGGGGCTCTATTCCCATCTTGTGTCGTGTTAATGTATCTACCTTTCAAGTCCTCAAGTAGTTCTTCACCCGTCCCATCGTACTGATGTACTATCTGGTTCAGGCGTGTCCGAGCCGCGGATTTGGTCGTAGTCGGGTCTAGGAGGTGCCGCAGCAGAAGCCACGATTTCTTATTTCCCAGTTGCCCGTTTATTCCGTCACATATCTGCCACCACTGTTGCCTGTTGAGTTCATTGGCGTGATCTTCAATCTCCCTTTCCAACCTGGAAATGCGGAGTCTGAGCTTCCTATTGTTTTTGCCCGTCTTCCACCTGCCCAGTAGGGACGTGTGAGCCTCCCACATGTGCATGAGGCGTTTGTCTACCGCCGGGTGTTCTTCGGTGGTGTCCACCTCTCCGGTGGCCCGCTCTGCGTCTCGCTTGAGATCGCTTATCCAGGCGTCCAGGTTGGTAATGCCGCCGTCTGCCCGCTTCTCCCTCGTGGTGCGGAATTTATCCCAGTCAGTAATTCTTACCGGGGGTGTTCTGCGTTTGTGTTGCGCCGTGTCGAAGGTAATAGAGACTACATAGTGGTCGCTGCCCAATGGCACTCCTGTATTAAGCCACTCTGCCCCCTGAACATTCCTCGTCAACATGAGGTCGGGGCTCGTATCTTTACTAACGCTATTGCCTATTCGAGTTGGTTGTTGTGCATCGTTTAAGATTGTTAAGCCCAGGTCTTGAATGATTTCCCAAAGCTTCGCACCCTTTGGATTTCCTTTAAGATATCCCCACGCCGGATGTCGCGCGTTAAAGTCCCCAGCGACGACAAGCTGTGCTCTGCCCGCTAGCTTTACCACTCGCCTGAGGAGGTCCGGGACGCCCGAGCTCCTGTCCCTAGGAGAGCTGTATAAATTAAGGATGAAAAGGTTTCGTTCCCCCTTTTTACTGGGAATCACTTCTACTAGGGTGTAATCCGCCTTGGATCCTTCTATCTCATGCTGAATCGCTGTAATATTTCTGTGAACTAGGGTTGCGGTGAGCAAATCCCGCTTCTCCACCACGTCTAATTGATGGTGTGTTTTATAGTTGGCTAGAGAAACAAGCCCCCTATTCTCCTGCAGCGCTATAATGTCGGGCTTCGCCTCGACATTTTGGATGTGCAGGTGCAGGTGGCCCTTCTTCTTTCCAAACCCCCTGCAGTTCCATTGCCACACCCTAATTTGTTGTTCGCGTTGATTGTTGCGCGCCATCCTGAATTTCTAGTCTCTGACAAATAAGCTGCGTGAGCTCATCGAATTTTCCGTTCATGTACACAAATAAGTGCTCCATTTTAGTCTCTAGGGCGGTGATCCTAACGTCTTGAGCGTCCATGCGTTCCTTCAGCTGCGTTAAGAGTTCTGATCTAGCCTTCAAAGTGGGCCTGCCCTCCTCCAAGGGAACTTGCCTCCTCTTCGGCTCGCTCCGCTCAACCTCCTCCTTGTTTTCGGGAGGGGCTTGCCTTTTTAGCGTATTCACCGTTTCGGTGTCCATCGCGTTCTGAGTTCTACCCGTGGCGCCACCCTGCGTCCCCATCGTGGGGGCTGCGGTCTCTATCGCTTTTAGTGCTACCGCTGGCGAGTCTGCCACAAGTTTCTCGCTCGCTTTTTTCTTTTGCGTGTTGTGTACCTTAATCTGGGACTGCAGATCCAGTATGGTATTAGACATCTCCCTCACCTGTTTACGAAGGGCTTCCATTTCTTCGTCTTGTTTCCATCTGACCGACTTGCATCGGACCGATGGGTTCCTCCCCCGGCTGGAACTCCTTTTCCTCCAGGGGTCGCCCGTCCCTGCTGAGGACCGTCCATGATCCTCTACCATGGGTGGGAAGGAGGAAGAACGACTTCTGTACCCGTTCTCTCGCTGGTGCTTGTCCCGGGGTCTAGACCTGCCTCGATCTCTCGTTCGACCATCCGTCCCTTGCTTCTCCTCTTTATCAAAGCTGCTCCCGTACTTGCGCTTGATGAAGCGATACTTGCAATTTCTGTTGCCGGTATTGTGGCCCCCGGTGCATATGATGCACTTGGGGGTGCATGTAGGCTGCGCCTCTTCCGGCATGGGTGGATGCTCACCACCACAACGGCGACATAGGTTCCGGCGAGGTAACGGGCACACATCTGTCCGATGCCCCGTCTTCCGGCAGTTATAACATGCCTCCACACGGTCGTGAAAGGGAAAAAGTCGAAGGTCACTCACCAAGTACCGGATCCACCTTGGTAGCTCCCTTTCTGCTATCGTGAAATGCAGCGACGGCGCGAGTCTTCTCGGGGTCTGGGCGGACGCCTTCGTTACTAACCGCATGGCCTAGAAACTTCAGTTCGTCATAGGTGAACCGGCACTTTGACAGCATGAGGGTGAGCCCGGCGGTCTGTACGGCTTGGAGAACAGCGCGGAGTCGTCGCAAGTGCTCGTCGAAGTCAGTTGAAAATACTACGACGTCGTCAAGGTAGACGAGACAGCTCGGCCACTTCAGCCCTGCCAGTACGGTGTCCATGACACGCTGGAAAGTTGCTGCCGCCGTGCATAGTCCGAATGGCATCACCTTAAATTCGTACAGTCCATCCGGCATGACAAAGGCTGTCTTCTCTCGGTCCCGTTCGCCGACTTCGATCTGCCAGTAGCCACTCTTCAGGTCCATCCATGAGAAATATCGAGAGTGGCGCAGCCGGTTTAGAGTTTCGTCGATGCGGGGGAGTTGGGTAGACGTCTTTCTTCGTCACCGCGTTCAGCTGCCGGTAGTCCACGCAGAACCTAAGCGTTCCGTCCTTCTTTTTAACCACCACGACTGGAGAGGCCCACGGACTGCTTGAAGGTTGGATTATGTCGTCGTTCAGCATCTCTTGAACTTGCTCCTGGATCACCTCCCTTGTTTTAGCGGAGACTCTGTACGGCGATCGACGCACAGGGCGTGCGTCGTCCTCGGTAACGATGCGGTGCTTCGCAACGGCGGTTTGGCGCACCCTCGAGGACGTCGCGAAGCAGTCGCTGTATTCGGCGAGGAGGTCACTCAGCTGCCGTCGTTTCGGGCCTGGAAGCTTGGGGTCAATGTCGAGCTGCGCTGGCGGCGTAATGTCTTGCTGAGGTGGGGATGATTCTTCAGCAATCGCGGCGATTTCGGCGGAGTTCTGTAGTTCCTCGATGTGGCACACGGCTGCACCTTTCGTGAGGTGTTGCGTTTCATTTCGGAAGTTCGTCACGAGGACCACAGTCGCGGCCATCCTGAAGTTCAGCTACTGCCTCTTGCGACGCCCATTCCTCTTCCCAGGAGCAATTGGAGGCTTCTCTCGAGAAGAGCTTCGCCGCAGGAAGCATCATCGATCCCGACGAGCACGAAGACACTCGATCGCGGTGGTAACTTTACGTGGTCGGCAATAACTCGGATTGCGGTTGACGTCGTGTTGGTCTCCACCGGCGGCAGAACAGGCTTTCGCAGCGTCAACTGGTTTGCTCCGAGGTCGATGACGGCGCCATACTCGCAGAGAAAGTCCATTCCGAGGATAACGTCCCTCGCACAGTCTTGCAGAACGACGAACTTCACAGGGCACGTCTCACCGTGAATCTCGACGCGAGCAGTGCATCTTCCGACTGGTGTAATGAGGTGTCCTCCGGCGGTTCGTATTTGAAGTCCATCCCACGGCGTCATGACTTTTCGAAGGCGGCGGGAGAGCCTCCCACTCAAGACTGAGTAGTCTGCTCCGGTGTCCACGAGTGCTGATGCGTCGTGGCCGTCAATGACGACGTTTAGGTTGTTGGACACCGCTGCAGGAGCGTCGTTGCGATGCGTGGCGTCGAGAGAGTGGGAGCGCTCCGGCGTTCTTGGAGGCTCTTTACTTCGGTCGTCTTCGGCAACGCCACCTCCAGGCGTTGCCGCACTTAGTTTTCCCGGCGACGCAGGGGAGACAGGCTCTCTCGGCGGGGTCGTGGCGCTGGAGACGCTGAACGTCGTGGCGATGGGGAGCGGGATTCACGGCGGAGAGACGGTGCTGAGGTCGGGCGAGCGTCGGAGGTACTCCTCGATGTCGCGAGGGCGTTCGCCGTACCTCGGGCGTGGGTCGTTCGGGTGGAACCCACGCAGGCCCATTTGCCGGTAGGGACAACGGCGGTAGATGTGGTCGGCTTCCCACGCAGTGGTAGCAGATGGGTCGTCGATCCGCTGTCCTCCACACGTCGGTTTTCCTTGGCGCCGGCTGATCTCGGCGGTCGTACTGACGTCCTTCGTCGTTGCGTCGGGGTACGCCTGCGTTGGTGGGTCTCGTCGTGGCGCCACCGGGTAATGTTGAGCAGTTGGCGGCGGTCGTCGGGCCACTGCGGCGTAGGTCAGCGTCGGCTCATCGGCTGCGGCCACGGTGACAGGGGCATCCGGAAGGAACGCTCGCTGAACCTCGTCCCGAACAACCTCGGCAATGGAGATTGAGGCCGGGCGCTCAGCAGTCGGCAGAAGCTTCTTAAGCTCCTCCCGGACGACCTCGCGAATAAGCTCTCGAATGCCCGGGATGCCGTGGGCAAGGTCTCAAGGGGACTGCGGAACCGCGCTGACGCCGGGTAGCCTCTGGTAGTGGCTGGCTCGGGCTTGCAGAGCACGCTCGATGTTCGTCGCCTCCGTGACAAATCCTTGAACGGTCGTCGGTGGGTTGCGTACGAGTCCACCAAAGATGTCGTCCTTCACGCCACGCATCAAAATACGCAGCTTCTTTCCCTCGGTGGCCTGAGGGTCGGCGCGGGAGCTCAGGCGAAGCACGTCTTCCACAAAGCTCGTGACGCTTTCATTGGGGCCCTGGGTCCTCGATTGCAGCAGGTCTTCGGCCCTCTCCATTCGGTGTTGACTGGCGAATGTTCGCGTGAGCTCGTTCTTGCAAAGGTCCCACGAGGTCAACGAAGCTTCATGGTTTTCGAACCAGCGCCTTGCAGTTCCTTCAAGTGAGAAATAGAGGTTTTGCAGGCGCTGTTCGTCACTCCACCCGTTGTGGCGAGCCACGCGTTCGTACTGGTTGATCCAGTCTTCGACGTCCTCGTAGATCTCGCCGAGGAAGAGAGCAGGTGTCCGCGGAGCGACGGGCAGGACGACGACGGGCGGGGTGGTCATGGTCGGGATCTTGTTCTTCCGTTTCTCGGGCAAGAGACCAAGTTCGGGGGACTGACCTCTGGTACGACGGCTTCTTCGGGCTTCGGCGTCTTCGACGAAGGGTAGCCTTCCGGGGCTGAGCACGTCGCTTGGCCGGGATGTCTTCGGAGGGGTACGCTCAACGGGCATAGAATGCACTACCCCGCACCTCCACCAAAATGTCACGAATGACAAGTGATGAGGCGGCGAATAACTGAAGTAAACTAAACGTTTAATGGGGTGAACTTGTGCCCAAAAATAAAAAGGAAACAGAAGATAACAGCAGAGCGTCGCAGGCGTCGAAGTCGGCGTAACAGCAGAGTCGAACGCTGGGGCGAGACTGACTCCGGCTTGGCACGCGGAGCCCCTTATGTACACGCGTGGGCTTCTGGAACAATCGGCGTAGAAGGTTCGGCGCGTAGAACATTCTGACCTCGAATCAGCAACACGGTTCTCGAATTTACCAGAACATTAAATTGAGAGATCAACAAAAGACGCGTACCCGCGGCCAGGAATCGAACCCTGGCTCTTCTGCGTGGAAGGCAAGCGCGATAACCGTTAGGCCACGGCCGCGCTGCCTACTTGGCCAGCTGCGCGCGCGGCATTATACAACCATGTTAAGAGTACCAAAAAAAATCTTAAGGAGGCGGCTGATGCTTATTTAGGAGACACCAGCTGAACAAACCAAACATACAAATGTAAGGAGGACAGAGAGAGACGCATTCAACCGCTGGTGAAATCGTCTCTCTCGTCCTCCCTACATTTGTATGCTTGGTTTGTTCAGCTGGTGTCTCCTAGATATGTTTAACCAACGTGCTCAACTCTTCCCGCGGTTGATGCTGCCTCGTTACAAACACTTCCGGGCTCTGAACTTTTGCGTTATATTGAAATCAGCTCCGTTGTGCATTTGCAACAGTTGTTAAAAGCGTACTCGAGATAATGTCAATCATAATTGTTACAGAAGTACAACTGACGACGTCTCCAAATTTATAAAAAATTCCTTCGCCTTCTATTTAAAAAAAAAATAAACAGAAAAAAAAAACTGAGCAGGATTTTTGGTTTAAGAAGAGAAGGACGAGAACTTCTAATGGGTTATTTTTAGCGCGCCCGAAAATTTTTATATTTTTTCGTGATAATTGTTTGCGTGTTAGATCATACGCTACTGAACCGTTTCGGACGATAATCAGAGGTATCAATGTGGAAGTCGCTAGTGACCCTTTAAATTCAAACCGATTTAGATGAAGACGTCCTTCTTTCGTTTCGAGCAAGCCAGTCGTCTCCGAGAACATAATTTTACAGACACAAAGAAGCTACCACGCTTAGTCAGAAAACTGATTTTGGAGGCGTTTATTTTTTCTTTTTTCTCTTTTGGCCAGCCTTTAGGATGTCACATGACATTTTATCACACATTCTCTCGAAGATGCTAAGAAACATTTCGTTTTTTGTTCCGGGCATACAACAAGATTTCTTTGAGGTTTCACCCTAAAACATCGGCAGTCCAATGTGATGACGTGTGCTGATTTTTAGATCGTTATGATCTTAAAGCACTTCTAATTGCTATTCGTCGTGTGGTCGAGTTGTTTCTCCTTGATGTTGTTGAGATCTACCTTAATGCTGCACACGCCTGGCTTACTTCGTGACCTCATTTGGTGTGGAGGGTGGGGGAAGAGGGGGTTTGGTTCGTTGACAATGATTAAATTAGCCTCTCAATATTGGAGTAGGTTCTCGATGATCTCGTGCACGCTATGCTTTGATGGCGTCGTCCCGAACCATGAATGTTTGCTCGAGAGGTCCCTCCGTGGTTGTTGAGAGTACGGTCACCGATCACCTTAGGCCTTGGCGTCGTGGCTCACATTGGTCGACGTGGCCGGGGCGCTCGCACGCTGCAAAAACACGTTGACCTGATATTTGATTTCCTTGCGCAGGTATTCGATCATTTTCATCGATTCTTCGCGTTTCTGCTCGTCGTCGCCACTCATTTTCAATTGGTTCAGCAGGTATTCCAGCCTCCAACGCACAAACATGAGCAGCGAGTCCCATAGTTCGATCAGCCAGGGTAACGGAGGTTCTGGGTGGGCGATGATAGGAAAAAAACAAGCGTTAGTGGGTCAACGATTACATATACAGTCCGTTTCACTTCAAGTCCGGCGGCCACAGCTGTGCATAGTCACGGCGTTCGTCGTCTTGTACGTTTGGCACCTATCGACTCAACCAATCACGCCCGAGGAAGGTGCAGTGATCTAGTGCTTTTTCCTGGGCTTCACAGTCGTGGCAGTAAACCAACGCAGAAAACGAGCACAGAGACGATGCATTTCTGGGACTGCTGAATCAGCGCCATTGCGTTGTAGATATGGGCATGGTGGGACTCAAAAAATGAAGGTCGTGGTCAGTCCCGCGCACCCCCGTAATCGCTTTGAGCCAATCACATTGCGTCATTGGCCCATGAGCACGTCGAAGAACCGATCAGTAGCCAAAAGGTGCGAAGACATCGAGTTCACGCCCCTCGTTTCTTAAGTTGACTTCTACTGTAGGATAACTTACTGTGCGCAGCAGAGGGCCAGGACGGAGAAGGCCATGACAGTCGGAAGCCGCCGCATCTGCGAATCGACGGGAGATATTTCGGGGAATAAAATGAGCAAAGGAAATCAGGTACTGGCCAGAGATCGGTGTCCTCTTAATGACGGGACTTGTCAAAAAGATACAGAAAGCCCTTAGTCTCACCATTTCACTTTGTTTGCGTGGATTTCTATAAAACATACGCCCCCCCCCCTCTTCCCATGATGTTTTAAATATGTGCATTATTTTCTGATAGATAGTTGGAAATAGAGCTACGCATTCGCGCCATTCGGACTAGTTGATAAAATGTTAAAATTGTATGTTTTGTATAAAAATTAGTTGAGTGTGATAAATTATGGATGCCAGAATTACGTGTTGTGCAAATATTTTAGACGGCAAAAATTAAGACAAAGATAGAGAGCACACAGTGCCAACATTCTAGGCCATTCCGTAGAATATAAAGATTTTTAGAAAATATCAAAATTCTACTTCGATCTCGTGTTTTATGACACCATGGCAATAGGAGTCCTCGGGATCATTACGATATTGCCAAGAGAAAGCAGAAATTGATAAATTTAGAAATGTGATCCCATAAGATTCAATGGAAAAGAAAAAAAGTGAAGCCGTGAAATAATATTTATATGTCTTCAAAAGCTTAATCACACCTTATTGATATTATATGATGGTCATCTAGCTTATTCCCGTTGAAAATTGTAATGCTTGAAGTTTGTCAACTTAAATTCTCACTTCAATGCACTCACCGAAGCGTTGATATCCAAGGAAGTTTGGGGTGAAGAAGATTATTTGTATATGCACGTTCACTATTTGCGTAACATTTACCTTTTTATCTCTACATCAACTGTTAGTGTAACCTTTGACAGTGGTAACCGCTCAGCACTTTACAAAACACATTTGCCCTTTAAGCCTTCAGACAAACTGCACAAGACAATTTTCCACCGAATCAGATAAAAAAAAAAAGCCCAGCTTCCTATTTACCAAAATAAGCCATAAGTAAAAAATTTTGAACCTTTTTTGCAGAAAAACAACAACAACAAAACAATTCCCTTTATACAGATAGCTCCAGTTACTTAAACCTCTACACTCCAGCTCCTCACGAATAAATCATTGCCGAGATTTAAAGCGATAAAGGTTTAAAATGACTGCTTCATACATTCCTTTCTTCCCTCGGGCAATCCAAGGCTGGAATATCTTAACTAATGACATCGCGACTTTGACGACTTTCAACCACATTGAAGAGGCAGTCGAATTGCACTTAAGCGCCATACGCAGCCGGTGATACCTGTGCTAATGGGACCGATCAAGCAGAATCAAAAGATAAAACCTCTTGGTCTTTTCTGTTTTCATTGGTTTAACGATGAGAAAACAGTTGCATTAACATAATAAGCACCACGATGTTGCACTTTTAACGCTCTTTGATTGGTCCCATCAGCTCGTCGCGTCGGCTGCGTGGCAGGACTTAAAGAGACTGAGACCCCCAAAAATGTATTTCTTAGAATGTTTTTGTTCGTCGATTTAGTAGGGCGTTAGGAGACTGCCCAATCAATATTTTGCTCAGAGTCACGTATCTTTTGAATAGAACAAAAAAAAAAAAAAGCTTAACTAGTTGATATTGAAGCTGGAAACAGGAGCACGGAAGCTCATAACCGGAAGTCACGTGAGTATCCATTAGACCGCGTTTTTTTTTCTTTTCTTCGCTTCTCCGGCGGGTGGAGCACACGACAACGACGAAGTTTGCGTGAACCGATTGCCGTGCGATCGCTTTCGCACTTATATCCTTTCAACGTAAAGCTCTGCACTTGAAGATCGATTGACGGGTACCACGAACAACGAGGGTACGAGTGGCGGCCTCACGTCCGTCGCAACGTTCGCCTGTCGTGCGCCACAATCGCGTCGTCCAGTTGGCTGTACATCGCCATACTGAGAACGACGTGTAGATGTACTTTCTGTGATCTGTGCAACATTTTAGTGTGAGAGAATTAACTATCTTCAAGGAGTGAGCCGGCGACGTCTGTAACCACGAGAAAAATGCCCGTTCCCCATTGGCTGGCAGAAACGGCTCCTAGATAGACATTAACGGCCGCTTTACGAGAGGGCGCTCTCGGCTATCGGTCGCTCTTCATGTGAGGCTGTTGCCGGAGGGTGGAGAAGGGGCGGGGGGGGGAGGGGGGGCTGCGGTTGGTTCTCGCTTCACTCTGCGCCGAGGAACATGGCGGCGCCTAAGGCATCTATATCGTCGGCGGCCGCCTCCTCGGCAGTAGCGGAACATGGCCGTCCACGCCGGTACACCGCAGAAGAGCAAGGGAGCAAAGGACGACATTCATGCTTCTGTATGCACAACTTATATGAAGTGCTTAGGCGTCCTCGGAATGTTTTTTTTTTTCTATCCCCGTATTTTTCAGCTTTTGGAGGCCACAAAAATGAGGTTTATGTTATTTTCTATTTTTGATATTGAATGTTTGCCTTAGATAAGCCACGATTTTGAATATATTTGGCACACATAGTTTGAATGCCACGTGACCATGGAAAAAAGAGTGAGCGCGACTGAAACCAGACAATTCTCGACCAATCGTTTTCGGGCGGACAAAGAAAAAAAAGAGAACGAATTTTGAGCTGCAAATTGTGTTCGTGGTAGATAGGCTCTTATAGGTCATATTCAAATAAAAACCTCGGCGAGCATAAATATCCTGTCAGTGTCCTCTTAAACGAAGTATAATTAAGGGGTCATAAAATAAATTTTGGGCTGGGATAAATGATTTTAGATTGGGCCTTACCCAATCGCATACCGTGTTGTGCGGGTAAAAAAAAGGAGGGTAGAAAGTCAAAAGCTAGCTTTTCGGTAAATACATTTTAAAATATAGCGGACTATTCGTACCTCCTTTCCTTCGAAAGCTCCCCGCCTTTTCACTATGATCAATCCGCGGTATCAAACACACGTACGTCAGCGGTACCCAAAGCATGCTCAGCCGACCCAGCTCATGCATTGGACACGAGAACTATGTCACTCGGACGTACGCACACGTCAACAATCAATTCGTCGTCGACGAATATTTGAATTCAGCGTTCTTGGCCAATGAGTGCCCTGACGGAAGTTATCCATCACTCGCGAATGCCAAGTTCTATGGTGTGCTCAAAAAGCACGACGGAAGCTCTGAAGTCACCGCACCGGTGCCCTAGCATGCCACGACCACGTGATTTCTCAGTTCGCTCTTGAGCCGAGGATTACGAGCTAGGCGACGAAGTGAGTTGAAAAATCGTTTCATGGCCCCTTTAATTTTGCCTGTGCACCACTGCTTTTTTGCCGTTTCGAATTTTGGTAACCACTCCTACAATAGCTCCTACAACGGAGCTGGTAGTATTCCCAAATAAATAAATAATGAAAAATTACATTTATTCTCAAGTGTGCAGTGGGTTTCAAAATGTAATGGAGCGATTGACACGGTATGGATGTGTTGGCGACTTTGAAACGAGGTTTCATAAAACGACGACATCTCGCGCGCTATATGGGAGGCAAGTGAACCTAAATGCTTGGTTGATGCATCGGAACGCAAATGAAGGCCACACCATCAAAAAGGCAACGTAAAGAATGCGCAGCGAGCGCGCGATGACGAAGCAGTCGAGCGTGCGCCATCACTGCCGTTCAGGGAGAAACGGAAAGAACAGCGGAGCTTGATCTGGAGGGTGAAACGAAACGCTACGAGGTCCGCAAACTTGACGCCCTGCCGTTAATATCTTATCAGCGCCTATCACACAGAGGGTGTGAACACACCTGCAGCGGCTGACCTTGCGGAGACGTGAGCTACTGCGCATGCGCGGAACGCTTGGTTGGCCCTGACCTCGCATCAAATACTTTTGACCACCAAGAAAAGAGGAGGGAGGCTGCATTTGTAAGAATTTTGAGGACTTGCTATTCCTAATCGCCTGTGCAAATCCGAGGTGGCGCAAAAGAGGATCCTGATAAGAGGAGAGCTCCCTCTTCCTCTTCTCTGGTGGTCATCGGAGCGCTCTTTAAGATGACGTCACGTGCAACCCATGTTGCGATCATTGAAATGGTCTATAACTCGCCTTATACGGGACTTGGCGAAACGCTGGAAAGCTACGGCCCTAGTGAGCCAATCCGATTGGTTTTCGATAACTGGCATCGAATATATTGATGCACCCCTGATGGCTGAAATGTTTCCGCACACGGTGTTTTGTAGAGAAACATCTTTGAATGCAGAAAAAATGCTTTTTCCTTAGATAGTCCGCATCCGGAGAAGACTTGTTAGGTATTTACTGCGTCCGTTTATTATGACTTCTGTAAAAACAGAAAAGAAAAGCCAACAGAAGAAACGACAATTCCTTAGTTTTTAGGCAAAGGGCACTCATACGCCGACCAATAAAACAATACGAATGTAAATGTATATTTTCAAGGGTCATTTTTGTTTTCAAATATTTGTATATTTTAAGAGAAAAAGAAAATGGTGATTGTTCTTTATATTTAAAGGCGACACTCAGAGTGGTTTTGAGTTCGTGTTTTGATGATGACAGCTGAATTTAGACGCCCCAAGTATCCCTAAAAACCAAATAGGATAGTCATACGGTGATTATTTCTTTAATAAAATGTAATTGAAGGCCGCCAAACCTCGGATCCACCCGAAAACGAAACCACTCTCATTGGTCCTCGCACGCTTATCAAAAGTATCTCGGGCCAATGGCGTTGGACGACGTTCCGTCGCGCAGTGATCCCGAGGTAGCCGCATCGGCCGAACCTCTTTGTCATTCGAGCTTCGATCATGGCGGCGTTCTCTACGCTCGAGGACCTGATGCCGTTGGAGGTTGAAATTCTTCGGCGGACAGCCGACCTGGGGATGATTTCCTATGACGCCACTCCGACGTGCGATGTGGACGATAGCAGCGCTTCGGAGTCCTGTTCGGGTTCCGAGGACGATGAAACGCAGACCTTTTCGGGCGTTCTTCGATTTGCGGTTGGGGCAAGTCGTAACCAAACCAACGTTTGACATCGCAGCGTTACTTCTGTTACGTGATGTCAAACGATGTCGCCACGTTGACTTTCGCCTCGGGAGGACGGGGGAAGGCTGGTTCAGACATGTGCAACGAGCGCGTACCTACGACTGCGCCCGTTGCAACCGGAGCGACCGGAACGACAGCTCTGCGCCGCGCGTACACACCTGAAATTATTACAAGCACAGCGGCCCCTCTAAAAAGGGGACGCACTGCTACTCCATGCCGTAACAGAATAGAGACAGACAGTTTTCTATAGCCTAAAGCTTTATTATTGATTTTTCTTGATAGGCTTGCAGGGTACAGCGGATGAAAAAAAGAAAATAAAAAGATGCCGTACGCCGTCTTGGACGATCACGACTCTATACACGACATTGCAATAGTACAAATATCGCCACACGCATTTTCTACGATTATAAAAGACAATGTAATCTTAGCAGCGATATAGCAACGTAGAAATATGATTTCGTGATCAGATAGACGTTGCGAGCTTCAGGATTGCTAACACTAATAACTTTTCTCCGGTGATGAAAACGCGTGAAACTTCGCGTCCCTTATACGGTACGCGCCAGTAATACCTTGAACTTGAGCACACGCATGAAATGCGCCAAATAAGAAATCCGGGCGATGTTCGAGGACACAAATGCTTAGAAAGCACCACTGTAGTCGAAGTAAACAAACACGACGGCACGGGCGTTTCTGCTGTCTTGAGAGTGCCGCCACGGCATCGCCGCACGAGTAGGTGGGTCTTCCCTTCTAGTACGTGCTGGGTTATCATAACGACACACGACGAAAATTCACAGTCAAGGATAGCGCTTTTACGCGGAACGATGAGCTTTCACCACGCCGAACACGTCGATGATCAACACCGACGCCATGTGCGCGCAGATACGTGCGCTTCCGCGCATCCCGGGGGAACGGGAAATTCACCCCCGCGGAGGACGGCAAGGAGAAAACATAGTCCCTTGTTTGTGAAACGATAATTGCAGTATCGCGTATTCTAAACTAGAACTATTTTACGTCTTGTGAAATTATCATGCACAACATATTTAAATAAACTGAAAATTGTTTCTTCAGCGAAACTTTACAAAGGCCGCCAAAATTTTCAAACATACGATAATTTCATTGGTCCTCGCAAGTACAGGAAAGAGTCCGCACGTATTTTATTCCTGCGTGATTAATAGGCGGTTCTGCCTTTTAAAACTGAAGATACTCATTCACTGACACTTCCTTAACGCCATCGCACCAAAAAGTAGCTTCCCCAAAAACCGCTTGGAGTCTCCCTTTGCGGCATCGCGACCGTATTTTCGATCACTGGTGAAACTGGCGATCGCCAACTAATAAGTAATTACCGTCCCATTCTCTCACCAGTGTTCCATCTAAGCTCATGGAGCATATACTTTACTCAAATATAATAAACTTTCTTGACTCTCATAACCTTCTTTTTGAACATCAGCACGGATTTCGTAAATCTTACTCTTGTGAAACCCAGCTAACCGCCTTCCTTACTGATATTTATTCAAGCTTCGATTCGAATATTCAGACCGACGCCATTTTCATTGACTTCTCCAAAGCATTCGACAAAGTACCACACCAACGTCTTTTAACAAAGCTTAACGATATTAATATTCATCCCTCTGTTGTTAAGTGGATTTCTGAATTCCTAATTAACCGTAAGCAATATTCCTCCGTTAACAACGTAAAATCTCCCACCTCTACCGTAACGTCAGGTGTCCCCAGGGAACCGTACTTGGCCCCCTTCTGTTCCTAATCTATATTAATGATCTCCACCTTAATATAGCTTCTTCTGTGCGCCTGTTCGCCGACGATTGTGTCATTTACCGACCCATTCTTTCATACCATGATCATCATGCTCTCCAGGAAGACCTTGAGTCTGTAATCCATTGGTGTGAAAAATGGCAGATGACGTTAAACTTCAATAAATGTAGATCCCTATCATTTTCCCGCAGTTCGCGTGCCACACCATTTTCGTATTACCTCACTAACACTCAAGTAATAGCATGCTCATCTTATAAATACCTGGGTGTTCATCTCACCTCTGACCTATCATGGACTACTCACATAACTTCTGTTATTTCTGATACTAACCGTTCTCTCGGATATTTGCGCCGTAACCTCAAACTTGCTACACCCTCCGTAAAACGACTAGCGTATACTACTCTTATAAGATCGAAGTTAGAATACGCCTCATCTATATGGTCCCCATGGCAGTCCTACCTCGCAAATAATCTAGAATCCGTCCAAAACAGAGCCCTTCGTTTTATTTATAACAACTACTCACCATATACCAGCATATCAGGATTACGCCAATCAGCTAACCTTCATTCACTTTCCCTTCGCCGCCGAGTATCACGCCTTTCTCTCCTCCATCGAATTTTTTATCACAATAGCCACCTCAAAGAATCACTGCTATCACCTCCCCATCGTATTTTCCCGCGTCTAGATCACCTATGTAAATTACGTCCAATTCGATCATCAACTGTTTCTCACCAGACTTCCACACTACCATTGGCCATCGAGGATTGGAATTCACTACCTCACAACATCGTTTCTATTAATGATACTACTAAATTTGTTGAAGCCATTACCCTCTCTTTATCTAACCTACCTAGCTAGCTTACAGTGTTATAATTGTGTTTACTGTTCTATTTGTTTTTGTTCTATTGCCACCCCTTGTATAATGCCCCACGGGCCCTCAAGGAAAATAAATGATGATGACTTATTAATAATTTTGCAAAACCACAGGCAACGGGGCGTTTTTTGTCGTCGAGATGAAGCTTGATTCATTTTGAGCGTCACCCGGGGGGGCAAACTGGGGGCGACATTAGCACACTAGCACACGGGCAGCCGCAACTTTTTTTTTTTAAATGCTTAACGACCGGTTGGAAACAGCATGATCTTTACAAACGCACTTGGCGGCAACCCTTTTTAATGAACAATTTCGAGAAACAAATCTTTTCGAGTCCGCATCCTTAGATTGTCGGCACAGTGTGCAATACCACCTTTTAAACATGCATGTTCCGGCAGACTTATGGTATGGAAAGTACGATGCAATTTCCCATTCTATGTCAAATATCGAACGAATTTCGAATTAGTTTTTTTATAAGTATTGGTGACAGTGTCCGGAAGACAAACCAAGGCTCATAAACATATTTAAAAAAAATCTGCGAGCTGTTCCTCACATGTATGTTTATCGCTCTGATATTTAAATGCTCTCTAAAATATTTCTTTCAACTACACCCCGTGACGCGATGGTGCATACGGTCACAATCGTTACATATTTCGTGCAAGAGGAGTTGAAAAAATGCGTTCCTGAAATGTTCTTGATAAAACCTCGAATGAATAAAAAAAGATTAGCGAGCCATTGAAGCTGTTTAGCACACGACGCAGACCCAACCCCGAGGGGCCGGAGGAAACTAGACACACGCGATGGGACCGCCACCCGGAGAGAAAGTAGACACGCGCGACGAAATCGCCACTCCCGCAAGAGCGGAAGGAAAGGAAACTGAAAGGCACGCAACCGCTTGGAGCGACAACCAAAGAGAGGGAAGTGGGAGCGTAGACATGGCCGACGCGGGTCGCATTGCATCAAGATCACAGAGCAACCTTTATTAACTACCCGAGAGCCTACTGCCAATCTTGAAAATGGTGCCTATTGATAACTAATCTTTAATAAATATACCTCTTTGCAAATTACCTTCAAGGATCAAGATGAACGCAGGGAATGGTAGTCTCCAAGCGCCGTACGTGCCGGCGTCTGAAGCAGTAACTGTTCTAAAGCAAAAGCTTAAAAGCTTAAAACAAATGGCATTTTGCACGCGCGTTCGTCGTCGATTTATTTTGGTTGTTTATTTCCGAATCTTTTCTTACGGGGAAGGCGTGCGCGTGCGGTGCATGCGGTGGTGCGAGCGTACAGTTTTTAGTCACTGCACACGAAAATCCACGGAACCCTTGCCATAAACAGCTTCGCTGTAAAAAGAGGGCTTGCTATTGGCCTCGACACCCAGATCGAATTGTGTGGAAGCGTGCTTTTGTTCATCTATTGTTCTCTATGAGGCACGGGGTAATAGACCGATCTCACCACGGCCGGACTGGAAGCGCGCGCTCTCTTTCTCTTCTTACGGCCTTTGCAATCGCCCGGGAGTCAATGGCATTTTTTCTCCGTTTGTAGTTCACTTGCTTGCCGCCAGGGGCGCAACCACCTCACCCCACTTTACCCCACTCGGAGAGTCCCTTCGAGCTGCCTTGCGCTGGTGTTCGAGCTTCGAGGGTTGTTGTTTTGGCAACGGTTTATTAAACTTCGCTCCTATTTAAGTCATGCAAGGGCGGCCACAGCAGCCCTTGATCACATTGTCAAAGAAAAGGCCCCTTCTAAGCAAATACAGATATCAGACACTGATTCTGAGCAGTTGGCAGCGGCTGTGCCCGACTCGGTTACCACTGGCCTGAAAAAACTGAAAGAGCCTGGCGCTCCATCTCCATCCCTGACATACTCTGGTCTGGTGTACGTCGGTGGCTATCTGGTGATACTCATTAGTGAGTTTGGGTGCGCCGCCTGTGTTATGCTGTTGACTACGAGTAACAGAGGTGATCCTATGTTCGTCTTATTGCAAGGCCAGGATAAAAGCGGACTTCATTATCCAAATCCTAGGTTCCTCGCACTTCTGGAAACATTGTTGCTTTTTTTTTTTAAAGGCTGTTAAGCACCTTCCGCGTACAAATGTGCACGAAGTTTTGCAACTACTCATTGCACCCTATCTTGAAGACGCGCCAATCCTAAGTTGACCAGAGGGCATTGACAACAGTCTCTCAAAGCGCTTGGCTGGTTTAATTTGCAATAAGTTCCTCACAATACTTCTGATTAACCATGCAAAGACGGTCAAGGACAGAAACGAAAAATCAGCTGGATATGTGCACAAGCCCTCGAGGAAGCACTTTAGGGTGTAATATGCACTGTGCGAAAATTGTACAGACTACAACACCCTCGTCTAGAGCAGCTGACCGACTTCATGTGCGGCCTATGAAATGATGATGCAGACCACCGCAATAGATAGATTGGCCCCGCTTACATTTCACGAGAGTGTACGAATTATTTGTCATATAAAGTTCCTTCACGTAGAAGGGGTCCGTCTCCTCCTGTTCTTGAGTTGCAACAGAAGTCCTAGAGGTAAAGACGAGTATAGTTTTTTCCGCAATTGCATTCGCTGTCTCTACTTACTACTTTTTACTCCCGAATCTCTCGGAGATATGCGTCAAATATTCACTGTTTTGGGCTCATCAGAAGCGCATTAGATAGTGGCTGAGGGTCTAAACGTAAGGATCAGGTGTCAAAGGCTATAAAAATCTCGGCCGCAAGTTGCGACAGCGCTGAGATACACTGCCAGACGCGCTCTGTGCAAACGGCAAAGGGTAGCCCAGGGGTGAGGTGACAGCGCCCCCCGCGAATTGCGGCGGGAGGTGGCGATTGCCACAATTGCAAAGGCCGTAAGAAGAGAAAGAGAGCGCGCGCTTCCAGTCCGGCCGTGATCTCACCCCAGCCAGTTTTGACTACGCCACCGCTGCCGCAATGCATCGAGGGAACTTTAGTCTTTCTGCACGTGCGACAACCTCGTGCTGGAGCTCTGCGCGTGAGGAGCGCCAGACGGCACGAGCCCCCTCGTGCACTGCAGCCCGCCTCCTGTAAACTAAAAGTTATGGCGGCGTCACGCATGCGCTGAACGCTTGGTGAGATTAATTTATTCTATCTCGACAGGAGTGCACCGCCGAATGTAAACTTTTCCTACCGTATGTTCCCTCCCCCAATAAGGCCACGGCGCGCATTCTTTTGAAAATAAAGTTAATCATCATCATAATCTGTCCACAATGTGGGTGGAAACAAAGCATCCACACTAACGGCCAGAATAGCACAAGATAGGGGGGATCGGTGGCCGAGTGGGCTAGCTTACACGAGCTCGGAGCACGTGGAGCGAAAGCTCGCGATGCAGAACACAGGATCCGTGGTTCAATGCCCACCCTGCCCGTCTCGATCTCGATGAGCATCGTACCGGCCTGTGTTCGTGTATCACTACAGCGCGATGCACGTTAAAGACCCCAGGCTAGCGGTTGTACTGCTACTGACTGCTAAATTTCTCATCTACAGCTGGAAGACGCGTCGCCCGTTGAGGCAGACCAAGTTCTAGGCTGTATAAACATACGCACATCCCAATTTTAGGGCACAGAGTACAGGCAAGGGTACGGAGCACGAGCTCTGTAGCAGTTGGTCCGAGTGCGCGAGCGCTGCATTGGCGCCTCCCGTGGCTACGGCTTCGCGTGCGTAGCATTCGCCTTGCTCCAATTAAGTGTAAAACAAAGCGTAGCTCTGCTTTTCACCACATGAGCTGTGTCGATTGAATCTAGAGGCGAATAGGACTTCTCCTCACGCCAACGGTTGATTCCATAACAATCGCTACTATCTGTGTATAAATATCAAACATTGAGCAGATCTTTACGGCTTATACCTGGTTGGCCTCATAAGCCCCAAAGAAAAATCCTTGTGCAGTACCAATGCACTATAACCCGGTGGTTGTCGTCGGTTGTCGGATGTTTTAGGCGTGGTCGATCTGGCGACACTGCGCGCGTCCCCATGGGGGTGGGTCGCCATTTTTCTCGGCAGGCGCGTGCTGACGTGGAGCGATGACGCCACACCAGGATTATGGATAGCGAGCGACAACTTCAATAGAGGGCTTATTATTGTAATTATCATAAAAAGCACGGTGGAAGCTCATTGCATCCTTAATTTTGAGCAGATGAGGTGATTTGACGTCGTGTCATATCAAGATGCTCGGTCCCTTACGAATCGACGCAGAGCGCTGGTTGGTTCCGTCAACGTCGTCGAGTATGCTTTGTAAATAATGTAAATAAACGTCTGGTTGCCCTTGAAATGCACGATACATGATAAAGCTTTAAGCCCGGGTCACACTGCCTACACATCATACAGCAGACAGCATGGAGAACATCAGTCACCCGATATCCGTGGTTCGAATGCCGCGTGCCAAGTGTGTCCTTGAACTCGTTTCCGTGCGGCATTCGAAGCACGGATCTCGCGGTGACGCGCGGTCGAATCTGTTTACAGACTGTTTTTGCATGATTTATAAGCAGTGTGACCCCGGCTCGAGGCACACTGGGCAACCGATACTTTTACGGGCCAAGATGCATTAATCGTCCTTATTCGGAAGTGTAGCTTTTTTAGTGGCTCAAAGGGCACGTAGAAGGTATCTTTACACTTACCATGTTCGAGCTCGTCCCTGGTCTCGGTCAAAAGCAGAAAATGAGCGGAATGTTCGGGAAGCAACGGTTCCGCCTATTATATGTGGACTGGGAGCAGAAGCAGCTGCCTAAGAAAAAGAAAGAACCTGATACGATCAATTCTATGAAATATGCTCGATAAGCGGGCTGAAAAACATCCTGCCTGCATAGTAAGGCTTTATCGACAATCGGCGTCAAACATTTCCTGCTATATTTCCAAGGCCAGCCTAGCATCCAATCCGCAGTGCTGCAACTCTGTCAGAGCGCATGATGAGGAAGGGCGTGTTATCTGTCTCGACACCGCTCGCGGCGATAATAGAGCCCGCCTGATGAACGTGTTCTGAACCCTCTGGAGAAAAAAAATCTTTTCATGTGTTTTTTTTGGTGCTACGTCACCGAGGCTAGCGTAGCTTCTACATTACTCCAAGGGCCCTAAACACGTCAAAGACAAAGTTGGACCAGAAAGGTCGCGGAGCGCAACGATTGGACGTCGGCGAAAAAGCGCGAAGTCATCGTCGTGATAGGCCAATTGGTGCGCTTTGTCAACTTGTGTCCCAACTCTGTGTTTCACGAGTTTAGAGGCCAAAGTCTCTCAAAGCTAGTTGCGCAAGCGCGTGAGACCGGGATGTACAATCTTTATGCGAGACGTTCAATGAAATATTTGTTGGAAGTGTCGCAGATCTCAAAGTGACGAAGTTTAGTTACAGCAATATTTCCACCGCTCCTGCGGAAGATGATCTATGTCTGATTATAAATAATATTTCTTTGACCAAAACCCCTGGGAATGACGGTGTTCGCTTGAGAGACATCTTGGCTAACTTTAACAAAACTCAAACAAACTGGAAATAATTAACTCATTTCTTTCAACGGGTAGAATCCCCAGCGGCATCAAAGTTGCAGTTGTAAGGCCTATTTTAAAAAAAAATGAAGTAAAAAGGACATGTTGAATTACAAGCCATTTATATTTTATTCGTGGTATCTGTAATCATGGTAAAGTTTGTCTTCAAAACAATGACTATCTTTCTGTGAGAAGTATTCTTTGCTGTGTAGTTCCCAGTACGGCTTTCGCCAAAGACACAGAGCACGTTCTCATTACTGGAAGACCTGTCCGATCACATCCACGCAATACTTTCGTGGACTTACACATCCACGAAAGTATTGCGTGGATATGCTCAAACCCCGTAAAGCGAATTCTCGCGCTGGAGAAGCGCGAGCTTTCTCTGATATGACGTCGTCGTCGCCGAGCTGATCAACGTTGCCATCCTCTCCAGGGGCCCTAATCTGGACACTTGGCGGAAAAGACGGCGAGAAATCTGGCAGCCGTGATTGGCGCAACTCCGCACTTGACCTTGGCGCCTGCCAATCAGAGCCGCTGGATTCTCGCCGACTTTTTCGCCAAGTGCACAGATTAGGGCCCCAGATGAGATAGAGATAGTTTTGGTCTAACCGTAGACGCCCGACACGAAAGTTCGTGTCACGATATTGACAAGCATACTCTCCATATCGAGGGAAAAACAACTTCGCAATTAAGATAAACTGACTGAGCGTGATTACAATCGTAAACCAACATTTGAAAATATTGACCGGATCGAGTTGCCCTTTGAGTCCCACCGCAGGCAGCGCCACGGCACGGTGGACCAGTCAAGCCGCAGCCAAATCGAGTGGTCATCGTGCTCGTTCTTAATGTACGCTTGCCGGCACCAACCAAAGCAATCACGCACAAAAAGAAATCAGGATTACAGCTCATTTGCTGTGGGTTACTGGTTTTTGTCTAACATGATTCTGAAACGGGATATAAACAAACGCAAGAAGGACAGAAAAGACACGAGACAAAAGCACCATTAAATTATTTAATAGTCAGTGAACTGTATTAATTTTTCTGCAGATAAGCCAACATTAATGACACAGTTAACACGACCATCTTTATGCCTTATGTGAGAGTTCAGCAATCATATCTTGCAGTTTCATCTATGCCCCTTTTCAATGATCTGTTTGTCTTGAGAGTTGGAACGCTAATGACAGTCGTCACAATGCAAAAAGGGCTCGTGATCTCCCTCTGGACGTTGGTCGCAAAGATAATGTATGCTCTCCAGCTCTTCCGTTGATACTCGGTCCTGTGTTGCCGACGTGCGCTTACATTTCACAACATAGCGAAAGGGGTGCGTGCCCTCGGACGTTGATCGCAAAGATAATTTATTCTCTTGAAATCTTTCATTGATAAACCGTCCAGTTTGACCGACGTGCGATCGCCTTTCACAACATATCTCTGCCTATCTTGGCCTTCTAAGTGCGATAACATTCTTTGGGAAACCCCTTCTGGAAAATTTCGTTCTGCGACACGAAACGCATGCGGAGTTCTGTTCGCCTGTTTGCTATTTTTTGTCAGTTTGCTTTTTTTATTTTCTTCCTAATTAGTTTTAGAGCATAAAATGCTTTTGAACGGATTCCCCAATCCTAAATGTTTGTGTGTCCGTCCGTCCGTTCGTCGTTCCCCCATGCATTTCCGGCTACATTTTGCAGGGGACATAACGTCATGTGTCCTATTCGCGGCAAGATGTTTCGGTGTCGCCATCTAGCGGAAGCGCGGCACTACCCAAAGTGAGGACGCCGCCGCTGCTTTAAAGTGCTGAATAGGATTTTGTTCAGTCTGTCTCGCTAGTAACTTTTAACTCTTTTTCCATAACATGTTCTTGCATTCGTCGCGGGCGATTACAAATTCTGCGTCTGGCAGGTCTTCATCTCCAGGCTCCTATACTGCTAACTGGAGCGTTTATTTTTTTTGTTCTGGGCAAAGCACGATTAAGATGCTCATATTTAACTCACTAACGTTTTCGTCATGGTTTCCTTCCTTGAAAAAACTTACTAGTTCACTATCCCTATTGTTGCATCTTTAAAAAAAACCAGGGCAGTCCTGTAACTATTTGCTTTTATACACATCCTGGACCTTACAAGCTTAATAAAATCACAAGCAGCACCATGTATATTTTCCCGCTAAGTTTAACAGATAATTCAGACAAAAATATTACCCACTAAGATTAACGGGAAAATTTGAAAGAAATGATCGTTGTCCCTTGTCCGAGTTTGTTTTATTCTTTTTGTTAGCAGTCATTCCTCGCTAAGTTTAGCGGGGAAATTTTCTCATAATGCAACCGGCGCAGTTACGCCCGGCTGCATTCTTCCCATAATGCAACGCGCTCGGTTACGCCGACGCCGACAGTGGTGGTGACGGCGACGCCGCTCAACCCGGAAATGGCGGCCTAAGAGCTGCGCTCTAAAATATATATAAGAACCTTAACTAACATGGCGCAGTTGACAACAACAACCATCGCGGACCCCAACGCTCGAAGTGATCTTAGCAAAAAAAATAGGAAAAAAATCAAGACGCAACTCCACTTGCTTCTTCACGCTTTGAATCTCGGCAAATGGTCAAGACACCGATCCAGAGAGAAGTAGAAGAACACGTCGATGAACGCCGGCCCGAGGAGACACTACCGTCAAATCGTTCCGTCGAAGAGCCCATCAACGACAGGGAACACGTCGGGCAACAAGGGTTCGACGTGCACGCCGACGTCAATCTGTTCCGGCTACGAGCCCACTGAACGGCGAGGGGAACACATCGGGCAGCAGGTACCGACATGCCGCAAACGTCAAATCGTTCCGTCTACGAGCCCATCAACGGCAGGGAACACGTCGGCCAACCAAGGTCCGACTCCGCCGCAAACGTCAAATCCTTCCATCTAAGAGCCCATCAACGACAGGGAACACGTCGGGCAGCAAAGTTCGATGCGCCGCAAACGTCAAATCGTTCCGTCTAAGAGCCAATCAACGACAGAGAGACACGTCGGGCAACAAAGGTCTCGACGTACCGCAAACGTCAAATCGTTCTGTCTCCGAGGCCCAATCACGACAGGGAACACGATCGGGCAGCGAAGGTTGGAAGTGCACGCAAACGTCCAATCGTTCCGTCTCCGAGCCCATCAACGACAGGGAACACGTCGGGCAACAAGACGTTCGACGTGCCGCAAACGTCAAATCGTTCCGTCTCCGAGCTCGACAACGACCACGAAGTAATGGCCCTCGCATCGGACAACATCCTCGGCGTCGTCGGCTGCAACGCAACGTTAGCTCGTCCAAGCTCTGGACCAAAACTGAAGACATGTTCAAGTGTACTCGTCTGGTGACTCGGCCGCAGCAATAGAAACATTTGAAGGTAACCTGCAAGAAAGTTTGTAAAGCTGGTTGAGGTGATCGAAATGTGTGGCGTCTCTAGCTAATCTGAACGCCATCACCCGCAATGCTCAACGCTATTACCCGCCTTCGCGGGGCAGCTCGTCGACTGGCATAAGTGTGAACGGAACTCAAGATCACGACCGTTAGGCGTGGAGGCGTGCCATAACCGAACAGTTTGGCGGAAAATGGCACCCAGGAGTTTCTGGGCTATCAAAACGAGCGCAAGCTCCGACCAAATCAAGCGCTCGTACAGTACATCCACGCGAAAAACTCTAGACTTGAGAAGGCCCCGCAGAAACTCGGACGCAAAGTGCGTATTTACCTGATCATAAGTGGAATTAAGACGACAAGTGTGCTACGCCCGTGGATACCCAGAACTGCACGATCCCCGCTCGAACTCATCGACCGAGCGATGAATGCTTGACAATCAACGAAAGTTGGAGGATCAATCCTCCACCGAACCGAAACACACGCCTACCTACAAACAGATTTGTTCAATGCCAGCCGAGCCGGTGGTCTACACCGCGCGACAACCGCTGTATGCAAACAATTCGAAAGATACGAAATGCTTCAACTGCTCCGGTTTTGGACGTACCTCATGCGGGATTGCCGGACAGCCTGAGTCAGGCGACACTTCGAGCCGAAGATGCGCAGAACCAAAAAAAAGTGAAAGCCGTTTTTTACAACTGCCTGTAACGGCGCCGGATTGGAGCGCAGCTCTTGAGGAGGGGGAGGGAAGGTTGCTCAGGGAGGGGTATGCCCCTCCTCCTCCTCCTCCTCCTCCTTCTCCTCCTCCCCCCTCATTCTTCAATGTCCATTGGGGGGTCACATGACCTTCGGGGGGGGGGGGTCACGTGGCCTCGGGGGTCACGTGACCTTGGGGGGTCACTGACCTTGGGAGTCGCGTGAGCCTTGGGGGTCACGTGACCTTGGGGGTCACGTGACCTTGCAGGTTACGCCGACGGTGACGCCGCTCAAGCCGGAAACAGACGCCCAAGAGCCGCTCCTAAAAGCAGTAACAGCCCCATTTACACCACGAAATAAATGTCCGCTGTTTCCGACGGACAACGGAGACACGCTTCCAGTCGTCAGAAACTACACGGAAGGACGGCAGCCTCATCAGAGCCTGAATTGCCACAGGTACGAAGCGTCTCGATTGTTGACCCCAAGGCTCTTCCACCCAACCGGGAGAAAGCAGCCTGCAGTGGCAAGAAACTGGTTGCAGTGTTGGACAGACAGGTCGAGCCTCGGTGGACGACTTCACTATTAATCAAAGTCGGCAGGTTGACCTCCCGACTCCCGAACTGCTTGTTCTTAAACTTCCCTCTACAATCAACATACTTCCAGATACAGACTGGAGGAAGCTCGCTAACGTTGATATAACGTTTCATGTGTCGAACGATCTAACCCTCGTAAAGCTTCCGGCATACGGTGCGACTCAACGAGGCGAGACCACCACGGAACATCAAACCCTAAAAGAACAGGAGATGCACTGATTTCATCCTTTCAGTAGAAAACCAGACAACACATCGACAATGATGTTGCGATAGTTTGTCTCCCTTTCGAACCGTCAAGTCCGGTCACGCGGACCAGTGCCGTACACGTTCCTCAGGCAGCAAGAACGAGGAGTCTCTCCTGGTTCCTTCTGATTTTTGGCACGCAGTTCCCGCCACAAGCTGCACCTGTGAGAGGCAACTCGTTCCGTTCCGGTTTACGTGACGCTGAACGCATCAGTTACATACAACGTCACTTTTGTATTGTGTGTAAGCATCATATATTAGTCAGCATCAACCAAAGTTTTTTTTTTAAATCGATCGATTCTATCAATTTGGCAACATACGAATCTGAACGCCAAGATTGACGGAAGGTACCGGAGGCGATAGACAGGCTGCAGCTGGCGCTTCGTTTGTTGATATATTCACCTTTCAAAAATCTCAGCGCTCCACCAGTATTCATGGTTGTGGTGGGTGATTACGACGAGCCCAATGCACTGTTTGCTGCTCAAACATTGCACGAGCGTTTTACAACAACCGCACGCGTATTCAATCTAACAAATCCCGTGTTCGAACTGAACTGGTAGCTTGCCCGATGTTGCTGTCCACAAGACGAGCACGGCGGAGAAGAGGGCATGGCTTTGTGGAGGGTCAGTCCCGAAAACTACGATGCCCTTGGAAACTAAGATGCCTTGGAAGGTCAGTCCTTCTTCGTGAAGGTCGGAATCGTTGTTCAGCTTGAAGGTGAGGGACAAAGCGGCAGAGAGAAATAAAAGGTTAATTTCTTGTGTATATTTTAAGTGTCCAACGCCTCGAAATATGGGCGGTGCATCTCGCTGTCTGATAACCGGTTCATCGTTGTAACTGTAGGTTTTTGTTGGTGTTTGTAGCAGTTCAGTGATGGCTGCAGTCGGCCTTATATTTCTGTGTGTATTAGGATTCAGTGAAAGAAAAGAAAGTAGCTGAGTTTGAGACGTCCCTGTTCCTGTGTCTTTTCCTTCGACTAACAGTTTTTGCTTTTTGTACCGCTGTCTCGGGCACTGCAAAGGAATCGATGTCCACTAGTTCTCCTGCACCCGATTGTTACTAGGCAAAACGTTAACGAGATCCCACTCTTCGTAAAGATGTTATTTTGATACATTTTAGAATTTTACTCTTAGAAATAAAATAAAACATTACCCCACTGGACGAAAAAAAGCAACGCCGTTTCTTTTTCCGTCCCCGTAAAATGTAACGAGTTCCTCGTTCCAGTTCCAGCGATGCAAAAATGGAACGGCGGCGTTCCCTCGTTCCTCCTAAAGAACGCGTTCTAGGAACGCCGTTTTGGTACAACACTAACGCGGACCTTGAGCCTAATGAGTCAATGCGGAAGTTGACGTCATGAGTCCAGAAGCATCTTGAGAGTAGCTTGAGAAACTGCACGAAATACTAATGACGTATCACACAGCCTTCGCTACAAAAGAACAACAGCTCGGAACGTGCCCACATGCTGAACATTCAATTCAGCTGCGAGACTCGATTCCAGTAGCCATAGGCGTCCAAATACCGGTTCTCCTTCGGAGATCGTGAATTCATAAAAACAAATTCGATGACTACCTGAAACAAGGAGCAATCAAACCAAGTCAAAGTGAATACGCAGCGACACTCTCACCATTCACCAGCCCAACAACCCAACCACACCAAGTCTAATGGTCTATGACTACCGTAAGCTCAATAGCTAAAACGCTGAGCCCTCCGTATCTGATGCCACTAATGGAGGGTACTCTTGGCCAGGTCATGAGAGACCACTTATGTTACTTCTCCACCATGAATATCAAGACAGCCTTTCTCACGGTCCGTGTGAAACCCGAAAACACCCAGAAGACAGCTTTTTTGACACCTGATGGGAAATATGAGTACGTGCGTATGGCATTTGGCTTTTGTAAAGCCCCCCAAACATGCGAATGATCATGCGCAATACCTTTGAGGGACTTCCACGCACTGCCACATACATAGACGGCATCGCGCACGGGAGGTAAGCTCCATCAGTAAAGCTCTCGAACTCTTGGGAGAGGCACTTCGGCGATGTTGGTACTCAGTGGTGTAAGGATATATATATATCCAAAAGTGTCAGTTTGCGTCGCAAGCCAGGTATCATTTCTTGGTTGCATCATCACAGACGAGGGGACGACTTCCGACCCAAAACGAGTGAGTGAGACATTGACAAGGTCAAGCTCCCAAGAGATGTAAAGCACCTCTACTCATCATCGCAGTTTGCCAACCACTTCCGGAGAGTCATAAAAAAGAACTTCTCGGCGATGACGCTACCATTGCGCAAGGGTCGTGCCACAGAGAGTGAATTTGCTTAGTCAGAAGAATACTTAAAGATGGTCGACTGTACTGAAGCACGCCGCCAAGAACTACCCCATACCCGCCAACTTTCGACAGTTGACTGCCCCACCAACAGGGCACTTTTTGGGCGCCAGTCAGTATGCCCCTGGTGCACTATAGTTGCTCAGACGCAGTACTCCAAGGAGCGCGCGTGATCCAGTACGCAGTCGTGCACTAAACACACGCGAGCGTATTAAGTTGCCCTCAAACCTGCTGGAATGTGTATGGCACTACGTTGGGCTGTCACTGGAAAATTCACCACCTACCACCACAAGGTGGCCACGGAGTCCCCGGTGTTAACAGACGACCTAAGCTTAGCATGTCGCGGCGCAGAAGGCATAAATGAACCGCCGCTTCGCCCGTTGGTCCATCGACCTGGCGCAAATGCGACCTCGAGATTTGTCATCGACCATGGAATGACCGCTGGCACATCAAAGTCGGACAGCCTGCGCCTTTTGTGCCAGCGGACCGTTCGAGTCGAATTTGCATTTGACTTGAAAAAACCAAATGCCTGACTGATTAAAGTTGATTGGTTGAACAAGGCGGACGCTAGCTTCCCGACAATTCAGACAGAGAACCAATGCCTCTCCAGTCGCGGAACGGCGTGCTTGTCAAGAGCATGCACGTCGACGACAGAAGTAGCAGCCTCTGGACATCGAGGAACAGACATGGACTGCCGACGACTCCGACAGCTGGCAGACAAGGGCGGCACAGGAGGTCGCATTGGAGGGCAACTTTCTCGTGAAGAACGTTGCAGAGGGAAGCGTGCCCAGGATAGTGGTACCCACGCTGTGATTAAGGAACTATCGTTGCTAAAAATGTGCCCCTGACCCGACTGAGGCATATGGATGCACAGCGCACCCAGAACGCATTCTCGAGGAAGATAACTTGCGGGTCAAAATGTACCGTCATGTGAAATTTATCTGCGGTCTTGCCCCCCTTGCCGAAAAACGAACCAAAGAACCTTGATTCAGGAGGGATTGTTGCAATTACCGAACCTAACACGGTGATATCATGCGATCACTTTGGACCCTTGGTAGAACAAAAATGTTTCAAACACGCACTCATGTGCATCGACCACGCCACCCGTTATGTCGACGCAGTTGGTGTCCCATTGACAGCTTCGATGTTCGATCTGGACTTTTTAATGAACAGCTGGATACGAGATTCGGTATTCCCAAAACGATTGCAATTGATCAAGGAAAAAGTTTTGTCAACAGCTGTGCATAGGCGCTTCGGCATCGAACATGTGGAGGCAAGCCAATGAA